>JARHVA010006259.1:175000-282500 GCA_037957365.1 Torreya grandis | reverse complement strand
TAAAACTAAGCCTAATTAATGTATCTTTTAATAGGTTCCATATATGAATTGGAGTTAATTAGTTATTATATCAAGGTAAATATAAATGGATGGGTAGCATATTAAATAAATATGAATATTCTATCCTTAACCTTATTTTTACAGAACATGAAATCTCTTTCATTACAAGTCTCTTACATTGAGAATAAATTATTGTATAAATAAAAACATATGACAAGTTATATCCTTAATCAGGAATCTCTTCTAAGCAAACAATGCCTTAGTTATTGTTAACTCTAAGGGCCAAAAATGGTGTTATTTATGTGAATGAGATATTTTACTTTAAAAATAAACTCAGTTGCATTTATAAAACATATATAAAATCCTTTTGACTCTAGATCATAATAAGTTTTTATTCTTGTCAAAATGAATTCTATTGAGTCTTAAACCTTGCCACTCCTACAAGGAGTATGTGCACATTCCCATCTAGTTCGGGAGGTGATCTAGATTCTTATTTTAAGTTGATAAATAACTTATAATTTTTAATGGATATTTATTTAGAAAATCTAATGTTATAATTGGTATATTAGTAGCATGTTTGAAATTGTGGCTAAGACAAACCTATTTATATGCTAGAGACCGTGAGAAGTATCCCAAGTATATTTATTTATTTATGTACATCTATTTATATGTGTATATGTTATGTGATAATGTATGTCTTTGAAATCCTAGATTATGTGTGTTTTGATGCAATTTATATTGTTTGGAGGCCTATTGAGTCTTGTCTCTATATTTAAGGAACATGGTTATCCTTACTTATGTTTTCAAGTTTCCAATAAGCACATATACTTTTAGTAGTTTGGGAGAACTACATATAGCCCTAATTATACACATGTAGATGACATTGTAGATATGTATGGCAGCTCAAGAAGTGAGTGTGGGCATAGGAAACTAACCCTAATAGGTATCTTTTAGTGTGACATCTACTATAGCTTTGCTTAGAATGCTAGTAAAAGCAAATAACACTTGTGTAGGATAGTATTGTTATGCAAACTTGTCAATAGGATCAATTTAGTAGCATCTTGTAAGGATGAAAAATTTTATGTGGTATTTCATGAGAAAGTTAATTTTGAAAGTGATTAGACATTTATAGAATATCATAGTGGATTGTGAGGTATTCCTAGAGATTATGTTCTCATTGGATTATTATTGAAGGTATACAAAGATAGTATAATCTTGACTTAATTTATTATTATGGTTGGGTGTAAGATTATTTTTGGTATTGATTTGAGTACTCAAGAATAAAGACCTATGATAGAATGGAATGTCATAAGATTCTACAGTATGAAAAATAATTGGATGGTATATACTATATTTTTTATATATTAACCCATACCTAAATAAATATATATATGTTATGGTTGTTAATGTTTGGCTAGGGTGATCATGAACTATGATAATATTATATATCATAGGATAATACTTTAGATGTAGATACTCAGGTGGTACATATTTTAGATATATGTTTAGACTCTTACCTAAATTGAATGTTCAAATGATTTTGTTGGTCATTACTTCAATAGAATGTTTATAGTAGTTAACAAGACAACATGTATGTGTGCATATAATCTTGAGAGTATAAATGAATGATAGGTTTGATTGTTATGAACTTTATGGCTCATTTTATTCTATATACTTAGATTAATCATAAGCCTAGCATGTGATTCTCTATTAAAATAGGAATATGGATTCCTTAATCATTTCTATTATCTAGGTTTTATGCAAGAGTACTTGGGTAAACACTTATGCTTGGATTAGTAAGGTGTTATACTTGAGTGTGTCATTTTAATTAGGGATTATAGAATAGATATTTAGAAGCTCATATATTTCATGATCTTTTTATTTCCTATTTGGCTTAGAGTTGTAACCCCTACAGTGGTTATGTCTCATGGAGAAAACAATCATGGTTGAATTGAAAACTACATCAAACCCTAATTTTGATTAGATATGTAGGATGTCCAAGTTATGGTGGAGGCATCGGGTCGAGATCCTTAGGCTATCTTAGGGTTGACTTGACTACATATTAATCCATGTAATTGGTTAAATTAGTACAAATACTTAGCATGTGAATTATGGATTTTTCTAATGTCACTAGCAAGATAGTGAATTACAATGGATTACCTTATTCTCAAGTTAGTTGTCATGTTATATGTAAACATTGACTCAGTGTGCCATGATGAATCACACTTGTTAACTTAAGGAAGTAAAAGGAAGAATTTAATTCCTTGTAATTATAAAATATTATATTATTTTTGGTATTGTAATTTTGGATTTAATAATGATGGAGTTGTCATTATATAACTATGGTTGAATGAATGTTTAGTATGTAGTTTGAAAAAATATATACTACTTACACTTCAATTGTTATAAATCATAATGTTGATATGCTTTTCATATTTTCAACGATTACACAGTACTACACATGATATAGTTATATTTTATTTTATATGAGTGACTTTTAGGATACAATTCCCTCCCCTCAAAATGTGGGAATTTTAATGGTATTTTAATAAATGAGATAAGCCTTTTAAAGATTAAAAAATTATTTTTCAATACATAATATCATTTTAAAATTTTTAGAATTGTTCAAAAATAAATCATTGGTATATTTTATTTAGGCATATATAATCCATATGCACTCACATTAGAGGAATAAATTATAATTTTTTTAAAATTAGGGGTAAATGATACAAGTTAATGTACAAGTTTCAAAAAAATTACAAAATTCTATCTACATATAGTTACAAATTCTACATTTTTCAAAAAGGGCATGATACAAATTCATGCACACTATGAAATTTTTAAAATTCACGGGGAATGATACAAATCCATTCCATTCTGTCAATACTACTTACTATATGTAGACATGGTAGGTTTATTGATGTTCTCCATTCTCTTTTTATCATGCATTCATGAACAAAGGAAGAAAGTAACAATTGAATCTATAAGTGACTATCATCGGTTCATTCAGTTAAAGTGTATAATACATAGTTTAGAGGTTCATTTCCCTATATAATTATGTTTGTTAATCTATAATATATTTTACCCCATTTAACATCTTGGCATGAAAAATACCAATAATGCAAACTGAGGTTTATACATTGTTCAATGGGTTTCATTTTATATAAAAGTGAAAATTCAAGTTTGGACTTGATCACCCCAAAATTATCATTGGTTAAAATAAGTAACCAACTAATTCAAGTGCTTAAATGAAAAATACATTTATCTAATGCTTCAAGGAAAATTTGGGACTTGATCACCCCAAAATTATCATTGGTTAAAATAAGTAACCTACTAATTCAAGTGCTTAAATGAAAAATCCATTTATCTAATGCTTCAAGGAAGCATACTCTCCAAGCAAAGTCACAAAACTGACATGCGCTTCACACATACAAGTGTATTCTTCTTTTTCTTTATTTTCAATTTCAAAGTTAAAATTTTATAATTTTAAAATTCAAGTTACATTTCAAATTTTAATTTTCAAAGGAACAACATAACTACATGTGTTTGAAGTGTTTTCTAATTTGCCTTGCACGATTGGAGTATCTACTGAAAGAAAAATTGTGTCTTATATATTTAGGTATATATTTCCTTTACTCTAGTTATTTTATATCTTTATTCAAGGGAATGGAAATGTAGTCACTAGAATTTATTCATGAATACTTGATAATATCAGATTTAGCCATATTTCACTTTAATTGACTTAAGAACTTAATATGTACCTTTTTCACAACCTCACTCTATCCTAAGCATCTATCTAGATAAATTTGTTTTCTAAATTTCTATTTGATGCCTAAAAAATTATTGTAAATATTAAAAATCCCTCTATACATCTATACAAACATTCTAGACCATAAAATATGCATGTTTCCTTATAAAATAAGATCAACCAATATGGGTCAATAGTGGGAGTCAGTCTTGAACCCTATTCAAAAATCTTGGTCTTAAACCTTATAACATTCATTTTTCAATTTTGAACCCTTACATATTTATTCATATTTTTATAATATTTAATGTGAGTGTTTCCTCTTAATAAAAATGTAAGACACGTATTCTACCACTTGTAACTTTAAATACATAGGAGTACTTAAAGGATGAGTAAATGTTAAAGATTCTTCCTAATTCATTTTATAAATAGTTAAATTTGTCCCTAACTAAGTCAAGAGCTTATTTTATCTAATCCAAAATAAAGCATGATAAATTATTCAACTCACTTAAGGATGCATTCAAATATTCAAAGGAGAATGATTTCAAAAACATCTCTAATTGTGAGAACTAAGTGGGTTTGATTTCCCTCCTTAGAGTATTGGATACATAGATAACATTTAGCTATCATGGGAGGATTCATCCTATATTAACCCGTTACACTCCCCCTTTTTCTTTTTCTAGGTTTTTAATGATGAAAATCCCTATTAGGGATTAAAATTTAAGAAGTTATCTATAGGTATTTCTGACACATCCAAAGGTCAAATATTTACAACCAAACATAATTTGAATTGTCATAAATGATCATGACCTAAGTTACTTGTTTTCATTAAAGGTCGAGATTGAATATTTATGAAAAAATGTGGTAGTCAATCCTAACCGAGTTGGATGATCCTCACATTCATTAGTTTCAATTCCAATCTTTGTGCACTTATAGAATATTTTTTTATTGTTCAATTCCATCCATGCGTCACTTTTACATAGTTATCACAAAGATAATAAACAACTATCTTTTCCATTTGGTTCATAATTATTTTTATTTATTTTGATTACACATTATTGAATTTGATATTTTAATTTTGTTTATACACATCTCAAATTAATTTATAATATTTTACTATCTTCCAATTAATTTATATAAATTAAAATTAATCACATGTATTAATTAAAAATTAAATAAAAATAAACACATATGACATAGGGTTGAAACTTCATCATCAAAAAAAAATAATGTTATAAAAAGTGAATTGAAGTGATATTAAAAATAACCATTAATGATAAATACAATATTAATTATTAATCTTTTAATAATATCACAATCCAAAAGTTTTCTAATAAATACAATAATAAGTATTCATTATCTACACCTTACGTCCAAAAATAAAATGGTCACATTAAATCTTATAATAATATTATTACGAAATTTTTATCAAAATTAATAAATAAGCATGGTAATGATGTTTATATTCCAATACATCTCACCTTGTGGGAATATAGGTTAAATTTTATAACATTTATGAAGGAAACCACTTACTCATTAATTTATGGGGTATAAATTATTTATAGATGAGTTTAATATTCCATCTTTGAGAGTGTCATTTATAAAGCTAATAGATGATTATAGGTAAATAAAAAAATTAAAAAATTAAAGTATTAATTTTAAATGTTAAATGAGATAATCATTTATGATATTGAGTAACTGAATATTTATTGAAATTTATTTAAGATCAAGGGTGAGGAATTTCCAAGGAATTAAAAATTCATTTAAAACCTCTAGAAAAGAAGTTTCTAGACGGGAAGGGATAAGTTAGAGGGGATTTTAGAATTCTATAATTCTAGAAACTTCGTTAGGAAGTAGAGGTGTAAGAAAGTCTAGGATAGTAGGGTGGTATATAAGTAGGTGAATAAAAATAAATATTTAACTTTTAAGTGGGTTAGTAGATACATTAGTAGATTAGTAGGATAGTTAAAGGGTTAATAAAGTAATTAATTCATTGTAAGGGTATGGTAAGGTTCGTGGGATGTAGGTAGATTATGTAGGAATCAAGACACTAGTTAATTGACTAGGAAATGGGTCAAATTAATAGGTTTAATAGAATTATTATGGTCCAAAAATTTAGGTCTATACATTTTTTCCCTCTTTGAAAGGGTATTACGACTAAATGAAGTGAAAGGAGTAATGATATTTCAAATAAAAATGATGATTGTGAATAGAGATGGTATTAGGTATGATTCCCCCTTGAGAGAGCATGCGAGGAGGAATGATTTGAATGGTCACTCAAATGGAAGACCCATGGGTGGGATAAGACCAAGACAATGATATAGGGTTGGGATGCCTCAAGGATTGGTATAACTATGTTTGAGATGCCCTAAACATAGATGTTAGGGGATAAAGTGGCTAAGTCTCAAAAGATGGGTTATAGATAATGACTGATGTTTAGAATGGAAAATTGATTAATTAAAAGGATGAGATTGAAATACTAGTGACATAAACATTTCCCCAGGATTAAAGAGATAGTATAGGCTATAAGCCAAGGATAAGTCTCAAAGAAAAGATACATGTCTGAGATCACTAGAGACCTATAAAAGAGATTGGATGAGGGATTTCAGATAATAAGCCACTTTACGTGAGATTTGTAGCTTAAAATTAAGGGAGTAATGTTGAGTCATTAATCCTACATGGGATGAGATTAAAGGTTAAAAGTGGTCAAGCTATCCCTAGGCACGAGATCATGGCTAGGTGTTGCCTACATAGTCTTAGGAGACCTTAGGTTAATGTAGTTCTGACTTGAGATTGGGGTGGATAACTAGGGGATGGAAAACCATGTCCAAAATGACTTAGGGATGATAGTTGATGATTAAATGGGTTGATAGATGAGGTATACATTATTTTGGAGTGAAAGGGGGGATGACAAACTAGAATAATGGGTGTGTTAGGGATCAAAGGGGTTATGGGGGCATAAAAGAGGGGGTCAAATAGGACAAAGGGTTGAAAAATTGTCATTTTTATTTTTACCATTGGTGAAAATGGAGTTTTGGAGCTAAAACCATATAATGTATCCCATGTGCATCACATCACAATGAGAGGGTTAGAGAGTTCCAAAGGTTAGAGGATACAAGATCATTGGTATGTAGTTGACCCATATCCTATTAAATAATTGATTTGAGCATTTATTTCATTTTTAAAGTATGCATGTTGTGAGGATAATATTGAAACTAAGGGCAATGCCCTGAGTGGTATTATTGTGATCATGAGTGGTGATATCATAGTTAAAATCTCTAGTATTGTAATACAACAATAATCAAAATGTAGTATTGCAATACCACAATGAATGACTTGAGATATTTCGATATCATTAATAGGGAGTGGAAGTTTTACATAAACATGAGGTTACAGTCATAATTATGTAAAACCACAAGACATGAGTTGTGATGTTGTGTTAGATGGGTTAAAGGGTTAAGCAGGGATAGATACAATGTTAGGTAGGAGACTTAGGGGATAGGAAAGGGTAGTTAGTGAATAGATAGGATGAATAGGAGAGGGATGATGTGGAGGGTTAATAATGGATAAGTTTAATTTATTTGAGGGATGTAGGTAAGGTGAGGGAGTCATTAGATAGGAATATAGTTTGTTAGAATTAGTGAGGGGATATCAAGGTGGAGGTTTAGGTAGGTTAGGATAAATGGTTTATGGGGTTAAGGTAAATAGGATTAGGAAAAGATGAATAAGTGATTATGGAAACGAGTTGGCAGAGGGATTATATTGGATTTTATGTTGGTTAAGGTAGTAGGGTGATTAGGTAGGATAGGATAACAGTGAATGTGATGAGATTAACTCAGTGATAGGATGTGTGATTGGTTGAGCAGTATTTAGGAGTGATGGCATCTCAACTATGGTAGCCTCAAGTACTAAATGAGATTAATTTATTAACACTAGAGGAGTATGGTATAATATAACTAGTTGGATTACACTACATTGTGATCATGCTAGTGGTGAGGATTGATCGAGATTTGACTATGAATTTGGTAAAGAGATGGAACTTGGAGATGAGTACCTTCCATTTTATGTCGGGAGAGATGACCATCACCTTGGAGGATGTGTTTCATATTTTTTTACTATAGATGAGAGGGAAGATGATCTACTAACATTCACACACCCTTAGTGTGATAGTAAATAGACTAGTAGGAAGGCTACATATCAGAGTGCAAGTTGGATGTGTAGATATTGAAAGGTATTTGTGGGAGGGGACTATCGAAAGATGAACAATGTTAGTAATGTATCTTATGATAATCATACTATTTTTGGACAAGATTAGTTTGTGGTTTCACTTGGGGCTAGGGGATGCAATATCAAATATGGTACACAACTTTAAAGTATTTGCTTGGGGTCTAGTAGTTTTGGCTCATTTATATCAAGAATTACACATGGGAGCTTAGAGGGGATCTACAAGCTTGGGTCCTTAATTATTACTATAGATATGGAACTAGGAGCACATAGTGATAGAGCATACCCTAGGTAGTTATGTAGTTAGATAGTTACATCAGCCCATAATTTTTAGATGGTATATTCTTTTAGGGGTACAAAGATGCCATGTAGTAGAGATGAGATTTTAAGGTAAGCATTGGATGGGTTATGACTAGAGCATGTCACCTGGATGTCATATAGAAGGGTTTAGTTGGGATAGGATGAGGAGGTAGGTGTGATCAAATATATGTTGATAAAGTGCTACCTCACAAGATGTAAGGATAACATCATTGAGCATTACAGACTAGATTAGGTACAAAGATTGTTTGGGATGTCTCATGATGTTCCAAGGGATGACAACCTAATTCTATGGAGTGACCAATAGATCCATATTATGGGACATTGATGGATATTTACCTATCATGTGTAGATTATGATAATGTTACCCCTATAGCCATAGCCTTTTATATGCCAATTCCATAACTAGGTGTTACAACTACATAACCACATGGTGGACATAGAGTTGGCCAGTTAAATTACATTTATTTAGAGATAGAGTGAGGATAGGGTGTCAAGGTGATTATTATAAGCATATGTGAGGTTGGGGAGGTAATGCAAGAGGAGATAACATGTCCCAGCATAAGATACACACAATGGGTAGGGGTCTTGATGTTATGAAAATATATGGGGGAGATCAAGGAGGTGTAGATGGAGGTTAGACATTAGTTTCAAGATGGGATAAAGGGAGTGATGCATAGGCTAGGGGTAGAAAGGGTTGAGATGAGGTAAGTCCATCCCAACCACCTTTGAGAGGATGAGTGATCACTAATAGAGTGGATTAGGAGGGAGGTTTAGGTGTGTGTCTTGGAGATTTTAGGGATCCATATAGAAATAAATGGGATTCGATCATAATTATAGGACATATAGGATAGAGGTTTGTCTAGTTGGCTAATGCACAAGGGTAGATTATAGAGTTACAGGGATAGGTGACCTCTATATAGGCCTATATAGTGATTCTATAGAGCCATCTCTAGAATAATGATATACATATTAGAGGTTTATAGGCTTAGATCAAATAGTTTTAAGATCAAATGAAGGAGATGATAGTAGAGATAGAGGTGGTTGAGAAGTATAAGAAGGAGATGGTTGGAGCCATAAAAGTAGGTGGGATGGATAGGGTTATGAAAAATATCATGAGATTGATATGAGAGGCATAATATTATAGAGATAGATATGAGGTTATAGTGACACTTGAGTATCATGTAGTCACATTCAGAACAAACTCTTCATGGTCCATGCATCGATGTCTTTGGGGACCATCTGAACCATATTTGAGATATCTGAGATATTTGCATTATGGGATGGACATTTTGTATATTGTAGCACATTGATTCCCATGGAGACCAAATTTTGTATCCATATATTTTGACATGTACTTCATGTGGACATTATAGATGGTTATATATGATTATGATATTTTGATGTGGTATGATGTGATTATATATGGTTCTATTTTATTTATTTTTTGATAATGAGACATGTGTGATGTACATGATTATGTTTGAGTTATATGATGTGAGGATTATGCTTATGATGTTATATAAATGATTAGATATAAATTAATATTATATTTTGATGTATTTAATTGGATGATGATATGTTATAGATAAATGATTATTATGAGATGATATGTGAGAAATATTTTTTGGATTGGTGTGTTTTTATATTAATGGGATGTTTGAAAATGAGATAGGTTGGATACATGTGATTAATAAAGATAATCCATTATTTTAATTTTATGTTTCACAAATTATCGTTGGGTAACAATCCTCCTAAACCAAGGAGATGAGTGGGGATGGGGTAGTAAGTTAGGATGATTAGGTTGAATAGTGATTGGATTAGTGGGGATGGAATGATGGGGGGGATTTTTTGAAACCATTAGTGGTGTAATAAATCCAATTTGATGTTTCACATGTGAGGAGATGTCTTCCACTGACATGATAGTGGTCAAGGGCACATTAAAATCATAATATATGAGGAACTTTATTTTGAGTGACTTGGCCGATTTAAGATCGAGTATTCAAAAAAAAAATCCTTGTTCCCATTTAATTAAAAAAGAAAAAAGATAAAAAGATAAGAAAGAATTACTATTTAAAATATATACACAAAATCTAATGACTAAACAAGTAAAAACATATATTAAAACACACACACACACACACACACACACACACACACACACACACACACACACACACACACACACACTCAAACACACATGCACATGCACATGCACACACACACACACACACACACACACACACACACACACACACACACACACACACACACACACACACACACACACACACACACACATGTGCACACGCGCGCACACACACACATGCACACACACAAACACACACACACACAGACACACACAAACACATGCACACACACGCACGCGCGCATGCACACACACACACACACACACACACACACACACACACACACACACACACACACACACACACACACACACACACACACACACACACACACACACACACACACACACAAGACAAAACAATAAAAATTAGACTAAGGTAACGATAATTGATGGATATGCATTTGATGGCATTAAATTACTTAATGAAATGATAATTTATAATGGACCTAATAACACCATGAAATATGTACATGGGGTAAATTTTATTGAAAAGTGTTTGGATTGAGACAAGGTTCCAATCTAATCAGAAATAATTATTTATAGGGCCTAGGATGATTGATCAAGATTTAGTTGTTGAGTGCATGATGGATCCCAGAGTAAGAATATTATTTTTCCCTTCCATAATGATGAAATTAGTTGGATCTTGTGGATCATATATTATGGATGGATATATACATATGAGGATGGATACAAGTTGAGGCTAGTAGGAGACATAACCACCAAGGAGGATGCGATGGGAATCTATATGAGGGTGTGATAGGATGGAAGATAGAGATTAAATAAAAAATACTCAATAAATATTCCCCTCACATAAATAGAAATGATTTTCCCCAATTTGAAATATCCATCTCCTAATTATGCTTAAGCTTATAATGTGTATTCCCATTGTTAAGACCAAGGTTAATGGTAGAATGATGGGATAGAATGGAATGAGGAGAAAAATGGAATGGACATGGATATTTACCCAAGAGTGGGGATCCATAGATGGAGGTAGATGCATCTTTTTAAGTATAAAATAATTTCAAGTGCATGATATTCATGGGATCATCGATCTAGTCAACTTGAAGTGTAGCTAACCTAGAGGTTCTTGATCCAAATTTAGAAAAAATGATATAGGGCCCAAGGTAATTTGTTTCAAATTTTCCCTTTTTGTCTCAATATACATTTGTATTATTTTGATTTTATTTAAGGAATCAATCATGGAATTTAAATTATTAAGAATTGATCTTTTTATGATATTATCCTTTATCTTGTTTTGATATGCCCAAAGGTGATTTAAATCATTTTGACAATTTTCATTCAAAAACACCAGATTTTGTAGCCTTTCTTATCTAAGGTTGTGGTCAGTAATGATGCCTCACAATGATATATTTAAATAGGTGAGTTACACTTATATAGGTAAAATTTATTTTTTACCATATACCAAAGTGTATGGAGTAACTCCAATGGGTGTTCAGACACTAGTTCTATAATATTAAAGTGTAGGATATAATTATAGGTGTTAGTTTCTACTTACATAAATGACTATTTTCTTTATAAACTTATGAATATTGTTATTATTAACTTCCACTTATCCATTCCCTTGGTGATAATAGGGTATACAAAAGTTATTCTCAATGTGATATCAATTGCAAAGTCCTTTAACTTCTTGATTTTTGAATGACTTGCCATTATCTAATGAGATTTTAGGTAGGATGATGAAATGACAAATGATATAGTTTGAGATAAATTATGAGATATGGAGACCTATGGTGTATATAAAAAATATATTTTCAACCCATTTTGTAAATTAATCCATATACATGACTATAAACTTATGTGTATTGGATGATGTTGGATTTATCTTGCCAATTAAATATAATCCCCTATAGAAACTAGACATAGACTCATAATAGATCAAAACACTTGTGAAGGGGCATGAATAATATTACCATGTTTCTTGCATGATACACACTTACGTACATATTGGTAGGCATCCTGATCTATTATAGGTTGATTTATTATTTTTGGGAATAATGGAGTTCTATTCCTATTTAATAAACAAGTCAGAGTAGGAGAAATTAGTAAATAATATTTATAATTAAAGTTACTGATTTATGAAATTGACTTGCAATTAGACCTTTTCTAAGAATAGTAGTGAGAGAGAGAAAATCAAACGCTCTGGACTTTTTTGACTGAGACAGGATCTGAAAATTAGTGTGTAGGATTAGGACACTATCGTAAAGAGGATCCTAGACTTCATTTTTTGATTTGGACAAGAGTGCTAAAATTGGACACCTTAGGTATAATACTTATTCATTCTCCAACACTATTGTCTTGAGGATTTGAGATTTTTGGGTTTTGTTTGCCTACATGGTGTGAGCCTATGTAACAATTTTCAAGTCCTTGTTGTCAATACAACTCCCTACAGATCTGATTATTTATGTACTTGTATCCTCTTTAAAATTGAAAGAAACTTTGGTAAATGTCAAAAAAGGGTTAGTGTGTGTTAGATGCACTAGACATTCTTCACAACCCATGTGTGGGCACGTTGCCTACATACCAATACTCTAAAGAGAATCAATCCATATGTGTTTCTCCCTATAAAAGTGATTAGTGAAATAATGAATGAAATAAAAGAAATGATAAAATTAAGTATGATTGAGCTACCTAGGGACTGGAGTAAGGAATTGAATTAGATTGAAAGTGTATAGGATATCTATATGCAAAGAATAGGGAGGATTGCTTACGTGGGATTGATTGTATTATTATTTGCTTGAATGATATTTTTCAACCCTTTCTAAATGATCTTTGAATGGGATTATATATAGATCTATTGGTCATGGGTTAGATGAAACTAGACTAGGCTAACATAATGAACAAGAAGAATTGATTAAAAATGGTAACCTAGGCTTGAAATGTAATTGGATAGAATCATTGAAAGGGGACAAACTAGGCCCCAGTACTATAGTCTAACTTTAGATCTATTATCCTAAGCAAACAAGACTTAGGGGGATGGATTAGTCATGAAAAGAGGGTTTTGGATCAACTAGGGTCAAGTATCAAAGGCCATAGATGACTGAGAATCAGTTAAAGTAAGCCTGAGAGGGTCATGAGATAAAAAAAGGACCTAAGGATTAGGTGTCATTAGCCATTCTTAAGTTACTATTTTTTGCATTTTAGGTCACTACATTCCCCCCCCCCCCAACTTTATTCTAGTGATGTAGAAAAGCAAAATACTAGGATAAAGGAAAATAGAAATCATACCTAAACTTACTTGTAAAGGTGAATCCCATGAAGGTTGTGTGATGTTGAGTAATGTTGGATAGTGCATAGAGAGCACATTGTGTAAGTGTGAACCTATGAAATAGATATAAAGAGTATATTAGTTCTTATTATATGCAATATAAAACAATAATGTACAAAGCTAAGTAAGAGAGAGGAAGAGAAAGGAATGAATACACATCATCAAGTATGTGAACCAATAGAAAACCTATTATGATATTGAGTAAGGCTGAGTAATGATGGATGTATTGGTTGATGTTATACTAAAAATTATATTGTGAATGGAGTTGAGTGTTTAATTACCCAAAAAGTGGCTCAAGAATGCAAAGGTTGCACCTTTGGATCCACCATTGCATACTAATTCAACCTAGATGAGTGTGTGTGTGTGATAACTAATGTCTAGACTATGTGTCTAATCCCTCTGAATAGGTGGGTGAAGAATGCAAAGGCTGGCCCTTTAGCTCCATCATTTCCCCATAAAGGGAAATTATAAAATAATATCAGTATAAAGAAGTATGTCATATGAGATGGCTCCTGAAGCCCATGAATGTTCTATAAATATGACAAAGTGGTGTGAATAGATGAATATGTGCTAGAAACTAGGCTAATGTTGGCCAACTCAAAAAAGATAGAGATTAGGATTGTATGAAATCCACTCCAAAACTAAAAAGTTGGCTTATGTGGAAGCCACTCAAGAAGTTTGGTATTCAAAAATGTTGAGGTTAGGCTTGTATGAAAGCCAATATGAAATGATGAAAACCACCTACAAATGGAATAAGGCATGCAACTACTAAGAATGCCTAGGTAATTTTTAAAACTAAAAGAAAAGAAGTAAAATTTATATGTAATTTTCTCCCAATCATTGGTATCTAAAAAATGGATTTTAGTCTATAAGTTATACCAACTACCATATCTAAAACTAGAAGTGAGGACCAATCATGCCATGCATGATGCCTCATATGTCTGGATTCTCTTAGAAAACTATACTAAAATTTTTTGATATGAATTGGTGTGATTGTGCAAAACTATAACTGAACCTACCTTTCTACTTACTTTTAGAAAACCTAGTTTTAATACTATTTGGATAGGAACACAAAAAAACTACCCTAGTGTCTGAAACTATAGTCCAGCCTTAATGATATTGTCCTGGGCTGAAACTAATCACTATTCTCAAATTTTGACTATCTACTTGGTATATTTTGAGTGGTTTGATGACTGGTTGTTACTTTGGTTGTTTTGAAATTGGATTCTTTTGACTGATAAAAGCTCTGATCTATGTAGCAAAACCACTTCTCATTTCCCCCTCTTCTAAGCATAGGAATAGGTACCCTATAATGACTTACATTAGAATAAAAAGCCTTACAAGTGTGTTAAGATAGAAATATACATGATATAGTAATGATAATCAACAAGATATCTCAAGATATTACATGGTTTGATTTGAGAGATTGTTAGATCAATAGGGGTATGCCTAGATAGATGTAATAATGTAAAAGCATGTGCAATATATTGAACTAGAACTAAAAGAATTAGTTATTGGTTTATTAGTTGTACAAATAGAGCATGATGTCCATCATGGCATCCAAAAAAATAATAAAAATGCATGATATGGATCTTGGCATTATAAGCAATCAAAAACAATCAAGAAACAATCACATAAATCAAGAATCAAGAGGCATACAAGGGTGGCCAAAGGGCCAAGTAAATAAGGGACATGGGAACATGTCACTCAAACCATAAAACAAGAATATAAGGCATGTTCAAATTCCATATACACATATAATTGAAACAAGCAAGTTGGCATTGAAGCCACAACCACATAGAGGAGTACAGGCAAAGGATATTGGCAAATGTCCTAAGGCACACACATGAATATAAGAGAAGGACATTGGAAAATGTCTTAAGGCACATAAAAGAGGAAAGTATGAACTATAAATACAATCCAAGAAGCTATGCTAAATAATAAGAGAAAGAATTTAATAACTAGAAATATATAATCACATCTAACTAATCAAATCAAGAATGAAAGTATGTAAGACATGTTTAGTACAATACTGGGTATATGTTAAGAGATACACAAATGCTAGATGATATTGAAATGTCAATATAATAATATGTGTAATCTAGTAAGTAATGTATATCAACATGATAACATAGAGTGTATAGTGTAGGAATGACATAACCTAGATGGTGTAGTCATGTAGAACATGCCCCTAGTGGATATGTATATCAAAGTATGTCTTGAATGTAGAAGTAGGATGTCCCCTAATTGGGTAGATTGAACCAATCAAGTAGCTAGATGTAACTACACACACTCAAATAGCATCAAGTGAAGCATGGTAATGTAGATGAATTGACATACAATAACATGGAATAACAAATGTAAATCTTAGCATAGTAGTAGTAATGTAAACATAGATGATGCATACAATCGAAATGTTTTTATGTTTTTCATTTATTTGAATTTATTTGAATTTCTTATATAAACTATGTATAATCAATCATAAAGAGACTATGTAAATGAGATACTAAGAAACTATGTACAAGTAAGCAAAAATAAACTATGTACAAGAAATGCTGAGGAGAGATGATAATAATTGATGAGTCTCATGGGAGACTCTATATCATGGTGTCTTATATTGAATAAGGGAATCATGTGTGATTTTGAAGCACAAGGGAATGACTGTGAATTTGATTCTAAATATTTAGATTTATTGATGGTATCTTAGAAACCATAATAACTTGTATTGTTCCACTCATCAATATCTTTTTTATTTTTAACCAATGGAATGATAGTGCCGATTTTTGTTGTATCTGGATATTTTCCTTTGATAAATTATGTATGTGAATGATTTTCATTAAGATGTTCAATAAATCCCAAACCTTGGTGATAAACATTATGAACTGCTGAAATAGGAGTAGTGATGCCTTGAGTATGCTTGCTCAATCCTTGACCTTGATAATCAAATGATTGTAGATATTTTTGACTAAAACCATATTTATTTGAAAGTTGAGCCTTATTTTGGAGAGGTAGAGTTGCATATTTTTCATGTTTTACATGTGATTATGGTACTATCTATCTATTGTTTTAATTTTGATTTTTGATCTTGTTATTTTTCTAAGTTATGCTTTAGTAACCACTTTTGTATTGTTTCTAAATTTGACCCTTTGTGAATGTGTTCCTATGTCACTATGGATTTCTTGATTGATTTACCTTGTATAAGGTCCTTATTATCAATTATATATTGTATATGTTTTTACAATTTCAAACATGAATCTATGTGGTGTCCATGCATTCTATGATATGCATAATAATATTTGGATCTTCTCACTCGATGTAGAGGAAGTAGTTTGATCAACTTAGATTTAATCATGTCCCTTTGTACCTCACTTGTACTCTTATTTGATAGTTTAATTCTTTTTGAATCACTAGTTTTAGAGTTAATTTGTTGTGATTTATTGTTTTGATATGTAACGTTTCTTGTAACCAATTGACTAGGTGAAGGTGCATATACATGATCGACACTACGGTGCCTTTGAGGATTTTATATTATAATATAATTTTCCAATTTTGTGATCTTTTCATGTAATATCTGATTCTAAAAGTATAAATCTAAAAGTATCTTTCCCACACTGGTGATTTTATCCCTTATAGTCTCACAAGTGCAAACCCTAGTTTATTTCAACTGAACATGTAAGCACATATGTTGAAGATGGTTTGAAGAAGATATAAGCTAAATTTATGCATTATTAACAATAGTATAGCCTACCTCACCTTTTGGAGGGGTGGTAGCATGGACCTAGTTAGAGGGAAAGTAGTTATCACCCTTTTGAGGGAGAGGAGAAGGGATATCTTCATCTGCATGAAATATCACATTGAAACAAGAGTATCCAAGGAGGCATATACGTCTAGGTATAAACCATGCATATGGGCTAAATTGCATGTAAGTGGAGTTCAAAATTTTATAGAAATATGATTATAGATAACATTCCACATGAGAGCTATCAAACAATTGATAGAGAGCATGAATTTGTACATGAATGTATATAAAATTTTGACATGAATCATAACATTTCTGACATGTTTAGCATGATGAACTTGAAAATTTTTCCATATGAGTGATAAATATTAAAGGATAGAGATCATGAACTTTTTCATAAAGGCATATAAAATTTTGACATGTAACATAATATTTCACATGCATTTAGCAAAATGAAGTTGGTAATTATTTTGTATAAGCAAAAGAGAATATGCTAAAAGAATTTTAAATTTTTTTGCATTTTTGGCAATTAATTTTGTAATATCATCCCATATAATTAAATGTAAAGGATGAAACTTTGTACTAACATATGATAAACTTTATAATTAATGTACATGATAGGGCCCATTATGGTTTCCTTGTTATTTACAAGAAATATAATAAAAATTTGTACATGAGTGAGAATCATTTTTGTAATTTGAATTTGGATGTATGGCGATACCTCAAGAAGCAAATAGGTGCTAGTATATATAACTAGGGATTCGACAATAATAGTTTTACAAAATACTATGAATTTTTTAAATTGAAATTGAATTTCTAAGTTAAGTGTGCAAGTAAAAATTCAAAAATTTATGGGAAAGTGTTTGATTTAATGGGACCTAGTAGATATAACTAGGGTTTTGAGAAAAATAAATTTTTGAAAATTACTATGAATTTTTGAAATTTGAAGTTATTTTTTTATATTAATATGCAACTAAAAATTTATTAAATGATTGAAAAATTACTGGGAGATAGTTGATGCAACTAGGGTTTGAAATAAAATTATTTTTGAAATTACTATTGAATCTAAAATTTGAATTAAATTTTGGATTTTAGATAGGGAACTAAAAAATCAGAAAATTATTGGAAAATTATAGGGAACTAATGTTTGCAACTAGGGTTTGAAATAAATTTATTTTAAAATTTAATATAAAAATTTAAAAAAATTTAGGAATATTTTATTTTAATATTCAAGAAAAAATTGAGAAATTAATGGGAAAAATTAGCTAGGAATTTACCCTAAGGTTTCTAGGGTTTTTATGCAAAATTTGAAGTACATTAGGTTCACCAAATGATTTGTTTATTTTTAGAGTAATCAAGTTTTATTTTTATTTAATAAAAACTTATGAGTAGGATAAATCAATAAATAATATTCATAATTAAATCTACTAATTTGTGATATTGAATTATAATTAAACCTTTTCTAAAAATAGCAGTGAGAGAGATAGAGAAAATCAAACTTAGCTTATTTTGGACTATTCCTCCTGAGATAGGGTCTAAAAATTTATGTGAAAGAATGGGAAACTATTGAAAACAAGATCTTAGACTTCCTTTTACGATATGACATGAGAATCACAACTAAATACACTAGGCTCCAATGTTGTAGTAGTTCTCCAATGCTATTGTCTTGAGGATTTAAGCTTTCTAGGTTTTATTTACCTACTCGGTGTGAGCTTGTGTACCATTTTTTAGGTCCTTACTATCAACAAATGTTTTTGTATAGCTAATTTTTTTTGTACATGTATCTTCTATGCAATTTAAAGGAAATTTGGTAAATGGGGAAAATGAATTAGTGTGTGTAAGATGCACTAGATGTGCTTCATATCCTATGTGTGGATAGGCTACCTACATACCAATACTCCAAAGAGGGATGAATATGTAGTTATCCTTTTAAGAGTGTTTAGTGAAATAGTGATTGAAAAGAAAAAAAATTAAAATTTTTTATGCTTGAGCTAACTAAGGACTAGTGTAAGGGCTTGAATTGGCTTAAAAGTGTATAGGTTGGCTATATGTAGAGAATAGGAAAGATTGATTGAGTGGTCTTTCTTTTATTCTTGATTTCTTAAATGATATTTACCAACCATTTCCAAAATGATCTTTGAATGAGCTTATATATAGATCTATTGGTCATGGGTTAGATAAAACTTGATTAGGTTGACATAATGAATAAAATAAAGTTGGGAAAAATGGTAACCTAGGATCAAAATATGATTGGATGGGAGCACTAAAAAGGGGACACTATAGGGTCTAGTACTATAGTCCAACTTTGGTACTATTGTCCTAAGTAGATGGGACCTAGTGGGATAGATTAGTAATGAAGAGAGGGTCCTAGCTCAAATAGTTTCAAGTATGGAATGCCACCGATGAATAGGAATCATTGAATGTAAACCTAAGAGGCTCATGAGAGAAAAAAGAGGGACCTAAAAATTAGGTGTCATTAACCATGCTCAAGTTACCAATTTTTGCATTTTATGAGTACATAGGCCAATAATCTCTAGTCTTGAGTAATTTTTTTGCTAGGGCCATTCCACTAACATGACTAACATAGATACCATCATGGACGTCCTTGATTGCAATAATAACCTCTTCTAAGGTCAGGTATCTTAACATAATTTTATCATAGCCTCTATGATAGAATATGCTACTAAGGATAGTGTAATGGGAAGTGAGGTGGGTAAAGGTATTATGATAATAGTGATTTAGGTTTGGTGGAAAGATATTATCATGGAGATAGGTATATATATAATGATACCATGGTAAATTGGGATTATGATTGGCACAAACTTGGAAATGAGCCATAGATTGGTGGGGTGGTAAGATCAAATGCTAAATTAAAAAAATTCCTTTTCAGATGTCTTCAGTTGCCATAAAGTCTGCTACATTATTACTTCCCTAAATACTTATTCAAATATAATGGACTAATTTTTTTTTCTTTAATTTATCCACAAAATATTTTTAAGGAATTAATTTTTCATCTTTTATTTGTAACTCCTCGTTTACTTGTTTGATTATCAACTATTAATCATCAAATACCTAGAGGTGTTAGATGTTCCACAAGATGGCTAATTAGAGGCCATGAATTAAGGCATCATATTAAAAAATGTTATTGGTGCATGGGAAAGCAAGATGGAAAGCTTTAGGTATGAGGTCACCTTCTAAGGTTACCAAAAGGATACCCACTCTCAAACCATGCATAGTGAAAGATCCAACAAAATATAGTTTTCAACTATTAGATTCTGTAGTGCTCAAGATGGACTCATCTAGGAAGGGCATGATAAGGATCTTAGTATTTTTAAGAGGTGATTATACAATTTGATCCAAAATTTATTTTCCTTTTATGGCCTTATGATGGATGTATTCTATGTCAAGTTCATTGAGAAACATTATCCACTTGGCCATTCTACTAGTGAGCGCTGATTTTGATAATAGTTAATTAAGGGGATCAACTTTAGATATAATGTGGAATTAGATATTGAGCATATAATTTTGAAGATTTTATGAGGAAAATACAATGGATAATCAAGATTTTTTTATAGGACTATAATTTAGCTCATAGGAAATCAATGTGCGACTAATATAATAGATTGCTTGGGATTTTCCTTCATCATTGTGTTGTGCTAGAAGAGCACCTATTACACAGGGTGTTATATATATATATATATATATATATATATATATATATATATATATATATATATATATATATATAAGTAGAGGCCTTATCATGATTACTCGTGATAAGACTAGAGGATTTGTCAGATATTATTTAAAATTGTCAAAGGCTTATGGACATTCAGAGTTCTAACTAAAATAAGTCCCCTTATTAAAAATAAGGGGGAAGAGGTGGAATTTATCTGCTAGCTAAGAATTTATAAATGGCTTGTAACCTACCTTGAAGGCTCTTGAGTTGCTTCTGATTATGAAGAGGAGGCATCTCCATAGTAGATTTGACTTTTATTTGATCAACCTCGATTCCTCTCATTGATATTATGAACCTTAATAGTTTTATCAAGGTAATGCCAAACACACATTTATTTAGGTTCAATTTGACCTTATATTCATGTAGTCACTTAAATATTCTTATTAAAATCACATGATGCTTCAATTAGAGTTTCGACTTCCCTAAAATGTCATCTACATAGTCTTCAATAGTGTTGTGTATCATATCATGAAATATAATATTCATTGCCTATTATTAAGCAACCCCTAAATTTTTTACACAAAAATACATCACTCGATAAAAAAAGGTCCCCCATGGAGTAACAAAGGCTATCTTCTATTAATCCTTAGACATAATTTTGATTTAGTTATAACCTAAGAAGCCATATATAAGGGATAACATCTCATACCCCATAATATCATCCATGATAATATCTATGTTTGGTAGGGGGAATTCATCTTTAGGACATGATTTGTTGATGTCTTGTAATTTTGTACAAATTCAAATCCCTATTTGTGACTTGGCTACAAGAACAATGTTGGCTATCTAGTCAGAATGATCAATAGGTTGGATAAATCTTGCTTCTAGGAATTTTTGTAATTCCTCCTTGATTAAGAAAGCCACTTTAGGGTTCATCTTGCATAGTTTTCATTAATTATTTTGCATTAGGATGGATGAATAAATGATGAGAAACTAAGGGGGGTCAATTCCTAGCATGTATGAATAACACCATGCAAATATAATTATAATATGTTTGAGCATCTCAATAATGACTTGGCATTCCTTGGGTGTAAGAGTTACCCCCTGTTTGATAATTTTAGGATTTTATTCTATTTTAATGTTGACTTAAAATACCTCCTCAATGAGAGAGGGTGAGAGATATTGAAGATAGGTTGAAGGTGATGGTATATCTTGGATATATAAATCAAAATCTTATGGGATCTTTGTGTCTAATTCTACATAAAATTATGACTCATCTATAATAGACAAGAAATCTTATAAATTTTGAGGTGGATCCTCCTCTTCATATTCCTCTTATTCAATTTGATTGAGGGATGTTTTTTGTCCCAAAAACTAGGTTGACTGATTAAGATTGATAGAGAATCCCTTCTTATGATCTTTGGAAGGCATAAAATCCTTTGATCCCAAATATTTTAGGATGACCTTATCACTGTGGAACATGTCAAAAGATGGCTCATGTAGTTGATCCTAGTCTATTAAGGAAGGGTAAAAAATGGATATATTAATGGTGGATATGGTGGTATCATGGAAGAGGTTAGTGGTATAAAAATCCTCATAAAGACTATAAATGGATCTTGTCTCAACATTTTCATCCAAAGATGACTCCTCAGGGACCGAAGTAATGTATATAATGATATTGTTTAGGTTGATGTCAAGAAGTTTGTACCCCAGACCAAGATATTGTGGATGATATTTAACCTATATAGGCTCAAGCCTTCCTTTTTCATGTCTCCTTTTCCTTTTCCATGATAATGCTTATTTTTTATTTTTTTTTAAATTTGGGGGTATTTTCTTGTGAAATGTAAGGGATTCATTTTCTAGCATAAACCATGACTCATCAATCTCATCAAAGTAATATTATGATAAAAACCCCATGATAGAAAATGCCATTTGTATAAAATGATATATAATAGGGTTATCCATCCTCATAGCTATGTTGGAAAGTGATATCATTGATGTCAAAGATTGATGTCATGAGTGAATTGATGTCAAAGGTAATGATAAAGTGGTGATGGCATCATGATGATGAGTTTGAGATTGAAGTTGTTCATGGTAGGATTTGGATGTATATAATATAAGGTAATTATTATTTAAGGCTTATCATATTTTATCTATCATTTTGATGTGGTTTCAGGTCAAGGAGATAAGACAAGCATGTAGACATTGTGTTGGGATAAGCTTGGTAGCATAGTATATAAGCATGGATCTTTAGTATATGATTAGATAAGAAGTTGATATGATGATATCATGTTTAATAGGTATTATGTGGTGTAATTATTTATTAAAATTATTATGGGAATACATGGTGTTTATATAGTTCTTCATTATGGTCATCTGGCATAGCTAGTTCTATGATTAAAAAATCTAAGTAGGCAATTTACTGATATCACCATTACCATGTATGGATCAATTAGGGGGAATTGGTAATATGGGTGTGATCACATTAGTCTCATGTTATTTTTGTTTAAATTTTAGGTAATGAGGTTGACAACAACTAAATATAAGTGGGTGTTAAGTTGGCCTCTTAGATAAAAGTTGACTAAGTTCCTATACTTAGCTAGGCCATCACTACAAGTCATACAAATATGAATGAACCAATAAGTCTATGAATTTAATATAGGTACTTAGAGATTAAAATAAGGTCAGAGGTTTTCATATATATGTTATCTATTGTGCCAAGAAGGTTCCCTATAAATTTTGAGTCTTGAAGTGATTTATAGCTCATGTTATAAAGCTTGAAAGTTGCTCTACAAGAATGTGATGGGCTAGAGACTGTCAAGTTTAGTCATGTTGAAGTTTGAGGTCATTCATATAGAAGATATAATGGTGATAAATTAATCATAAATATTGATTAAAATGGTGTGTATTAATTCAAAATTGTAATGTTCGATATTCTAGTGATGAATGTCACAAGATCGCTAATATAATAGAAGATCAATGGTGGGTGGTGGTTCATACTTATGAAGATCAATGATATGGGACAATAAATCACATGGGAAGGCCAAGTGGAAAAAGAACATGGAATAAAAACAAAGTTTTTAAAATTAACATGAGGATACCAAGTGTCATAATCATGGGATTTCTAATCAAGATCTAACAATGAACATTATAAGATAAGGACCTAGCTAATCTGAAGAGATCGACAGAGTGTGTTTGTTCTAAATTGTCAGAAAGGAGTGAAATGATAACAAGTGCTTGTTGTTTAATAGTTAATAAAAGGTAAATATTAAGATACTTTCAAGGGAGCTAAATGGTGTGTATTTGATTAAAATATGCAAGCACATGAGATGATGGCAAAGTGTTTGAAGTTTAACAGTTGCTCAGTAATTATTGGAATTCAAATATTTGAATTGTGAGGGAAGACTAATATGTAGTTTTTGTGCTACAACTTTTGATATATGCATCATTTGAAAAATGTGAAAAAATAAAAAGCATAAAGGACTTCAAGATGCATCCATAAGTATTTGCTTAAAGGTATGAATGTTTTTACACTTAGTTATTGAGATTCAAATCTGACTATGTTTGACCATGTTTTATAAGTGACCAAAGAAGGATATTTGAGATGTTTTAATGGTATTTGGATGTTTCAAGGGGATTGAGTTATTGGATAGTGTTTTATACTACATGAAAATCATATGTATGGATTTTTTAGGTTTCACCAATCCATATTCTATGTGATCAAAGGCTTAAAAGTTGACTATGTGTTTATTATTGGTGATCATATGTACAAATTGATGTTTGGTTTAATTTTGCTATATAAGAATGGTTTTGTGATGGATGTTGTCACTTAAGGAGGAATTATAGGTTATGTTTCATGGGTTTATTTATGTGAAAGTGTAATTTTTTCTTTATTTTCTCATAAAAGTGTCAAAGAGATGGATGCGTCTCCATGAGACCTATGTGGGCTACTAAGGCCTAACTAAAAGGTGTAGATGTTTAAGTGTGACCCATAATAGCTATGGTCAATATGTGAGGATGGTATTGAGATATGTAAAATGTTTTAAAGGTTAGGGAAATTACTGTGACTATCCTAGATGGTGATATTCATGATGGATATATAAAAGGTGAAATCAAAGGTAGTGATTTCTAGACTTGAGAGAAGAGGTGTATGTGAGAGTTGAAGAGTGAAGGAAAGAGGAAAGGGTGTGTGCATAGTGGATGGGTTATAGATTAGAGTAGGTTGATGACTATGTGTATAACCTATAGGTTATATTTTTGATGTCAGATAAATTGATCTTTTAGGTTTGAATATTGAGGATTGGCAAAGAGATCAAGAGTGAACCAAAAGGATGTTTTGGACACCTTGATTGTGAGAAAAGGATAGATGATGTCTGTGTAAGCTTGGTTATTGATTTGAGAATCAAATCATAGTGTGGACTATGTGTATGACCATTTGGTCATGTTATTGAGGTCATGAAAAAGTTATTGTTGATGAGTGTAGAGTGATCTAAAAGGTGGTTTTGGATGTTTGTGGTTATGTGAAGAGGTGAAAGGGGATGATATACATTGTATCTCTATTAGATTGGCAGGAAATTAGTGTTCAAGAGATGTTCTTTTCATAGATTTTGGAAGGATTATCAACATCTAGGTCAAAATGACTTGCCCATATTAGGGGTAGGTGTTCCTTATGGAATAGGTGTTTTACTAAATTCTAGTTAGAGGGACATGACCATCTTAGAGTTAGGTGCTCCTTATGCAATAGGTGTTTCACTAAATTATGGTCAAAAGGAATTGAACATCCTAGGGAAAAGTACTCCTTATTGAATGAGTGTTTCAATAAAGTCTCATGTTTTTAATACCTTCTAGGATAGGTATTCCATGTGTTTGTAGGCTTGAGAGTGGGTTTTATTCCTCATGAGGGTTTCCCACATTAGATGTTGTCTTATGATGAGCTTCTCTTATTCATGATTTGTATGTGTTTTCCTTACTTTGATGGTAATCTAGTTACATATGCTTGTTGTGTTGATTCATGAATGCCAATAAATGAATGATAAGTGATTAGGAAATGAATGATTGGTTAGTTGATTCACACTCCCCCCCATCTCAATCATCTTGTACCTATAACAAGTTAGGGACACATAGTTATGTGGGGAGAGAGGTAAATCTCCTACACAAAAGGTCTTCTATTCATATTCCACATAACATGTGGATGATGTTTTAAGACATTCGACATATGATGATGGATTAGAAGTAGGCACTAGATCATCAGGGTGGACATATTTTGTAGCTATTGGATTAGGAGTTGAACTATGTGTGATAGTATAATAACATGTAGGTTGAGATTAACCCATCTAGTATCCATGAAACTGCTCAATTTCCCTAGGTATTGTGAATTCCATGGTAGAATGAGGGAACTTCAAAAATTAATGAAGAGTGGAAGGGATTGATTGAATTTTTTGGATCCATTGATGGCCTATAATTAGATTATTTGGTAGATCAACATCCATAATGTGAATTAAGGTCTGATGGATAATGGGTCCCATAATAATAAGAATATAAATGGTGCTTATGGATGACCTTTAATTATCATCATAAGCTTTAATCATGATTAAAATATGCCCTAATTATGTTTTAAAATACCTTAACTTGTTTATAAAATCCAAATTACACAAATTTAATGCACACCCTCCATTTATGAGCACTTGAGGGATGTGGTGGTTGGAGATGGAAATTTTTATGAACAATGGGTAATTATGATGTGAGAAAATGGGAGGCATGTCTTCGGCATTGAATTTTAGTTTCTTCAAGGGAGACAAGTGACCTACAAATGCTTGGAACTAACTAGTGTCAATATCTCAAGGAAGTTTATGTTTATTCAAGACCTGCTTGAGGATCTCTGAATGCATGAATGATGTTTTGAGAAGATCCATGAGTGATATTTGGGTAGGGGTGTTCTAAAGATATTGAAATATATCATATGGCTTGTCAGAATTTAAAAATACTTTATTATAGATATTAACCTTTTTATAAGTTGATATGGATGGGTCCTTTAGGGGTGACCGAGGAACTACAATTTTGTTACAATGTGTAGTGACTACACAATCAACTGTGGCCTGATTGATCATATGTATGGTAGATGGTGGTGGAGTAGGATCTTAGGGGCCATGAATTTTTATGGTGTTTACATAATGGTATGGGATGGCATGATAGTTTATGTCATTAGAGGTAGATGCCTGACCCTAAACTCTAGGCGGTTTTCCTTGCTTCTGACCATGTTTTGGCAATAGGTCCTGAAAAATACCAAGTTATTGATTTTTAGATTGATTATTAGTGATTTCCCAATCAAATTAAATGTATCCATTTTCAATTATATCTTTAATATAGTGTTCTAAATACATACACTTATTAGTGTCATGAACTTTGACTCTATGATATTAGTATAATTTGTGTTGGTGATACCAATTAGGTCGAGGTTTGTTGTCATCCAAAGGTTGAATCTGAGTGAGAGTAATCATGTTTTCAACTATCAATTGTTGAAGGATTAGTTTAATAGGTACCTCATGACTAGTAAGAGGCCTTTTTCCCATTTGGGGTTTTATCTTGCACTATGGTACTGTGATGCAGAAAATAGTTTGCCAATTAGTGGGAGTCCTTTTATATACAACTTGAACATGTATTTTTTAATCTATAACTCCATCTCTAACAACATTTTTATTTTTATTAAAGATTTTTTGTTTACCTAAAAAGGAATTGTCTTGATTATGGTTTTGTTCATTTTAGGTGTATAATTTGATTGCTACCTTTCAATGAGGGCCTTTTCAATTTGGATCCCTTTTCAATGATCTCATTAAAGGATTTGGCACATTGTAGCTGTTATTGGTATTTTAATTCTATGTTGAGGTTGATGATGAATATTTTCACCAATTCCTTTTCTAGAATTGTACAACATAATTGACTTGCCAAACTTCTCCACCATTGTAAGCTAGAGGCCAAACTTTCCCCACTCCTTTTCTTAGTATTGTAAAGGTCTATGATGGATACATCATGTTCTATATTGAATAAGAAATGTCTTACAAATTATCCAGTCAGTTCTTTACATGATCTCTGGGGTCTCCGTTACCTCTATATTTTTCAAATTTTGGTACCTCAAAATGTGGTGGGAAAGGGATTTGTAAAATGCTCATATCTAAAGGAAAATATAAAAAATATTCATATTTGTACTTCATTAATTTCATATGGGGGTCAATTTGTTGTATAATTTCCTTCATCATTTTTAACTCTTACAGAAATGATGGATCCATAAGGGTATTATAAGTTTGATCATCACTTGTGTGTGTCATCTAGAATTATTGAGATTAGAGTAACAAATATTTTGTCTTGGAAAACATGGTCTTTAATTTTGTGCATGAAATTGGGAGGATAAGGAATTTATTATTGTGTGAGTTGATCCAAATGATCTTCTAAGGTATTTTATCTCTTATTAGCCTCAATACGACTATTTTGGACTAGCTCTTGTTATTTTTATTCTTCAATCTCTTGTTTAGGGTCCACAAGGTCCTCTTCTTCATGCTCTTTATTATTATGGGTATGATTATGGTTAGTATTAGTCCAAGTGGATGGGTGAGTTAGGTGTTTTAGGAGATTGTGATAAAAGCTAGGGGTAGTGTGCCCCCTATTCCAATGACTTCAGTTAAGATTTGGTCATGGTTTTCACAAAAATATTTATCAAATTGTGATCTAACTTCATCACTATGGAAAAATTTATTTATGAAGTGATCTTATTCCATGGGAGAGTGTATGTCACTATGTGTATCATCATTATATCAGTTTTGGTCACCTAGGTTACCTAATAAGTTATTCTCTTGGTTGGATCCTTGTCCCATTCTGAGAGTTTGGGTTTGGGTTCATATTGGCATGATGGATGATGGGGGTGATGCAAGAAAAGTGATTAGATGTGTTTTTAATATAGGGTGATGAAAGAGAAGCTGACTTTGAATACTAATTTTGTCTAGAAATAAAAAATAAGAGTGGTCAAAGGAGATACTTTGGATATGTGTCTAGGTTTAGAGAGAGGTGAAGACAAGAATGACTAAGTACTATCAAAGTCAAAACCTTACAAGGTTTTAATATAGCAAAGACACCAAGGAGATGAAGTGATTAAATACCCTCCACACTATGAAAGTGATGATTGGATGGGTACTAGGTATAAAGAGGTTATTGATAAGGAAGTGATGTGTGCTAGATGAAAAACTTGACAAGGTTATGTATGTTGATATTGCTTAGTCAAAAGGGTGATGACGAATATTGAAGGGGATGGGTGACCACTTAAGGTTCAATTTCAAGACTAATGTTATATCCAAAGATGTGAGTAATGGATATGGAATGGATGTTTGGTGTGATGGTAGAATCAGATTATTCTACAGGTGTGTATATATTTTGTGACAAAATGGGATGTACTGACTCAGTTCACAAGTAACAAACTTAGCCACCAACCCTTATTTAGTTAATTTAATAAGTGTGTAACCCAACATCTTCACCATCTAATGGATTCATGAGTGAGGTTATAGGCTAGTGACATGTTACAAAATTATCTAAACCCTCTCAACCCTATTTGCACTTGATGGCTACTTAGGAGCTAATCCTTACTCTAGCAATATAACACCTATTACATGTGATAGGCATTATGCTAGGTTTCTATAAAAATGTTTCTAAGGGAATACCCAAAATATATGAAGTTATGTGGGGACCAAATCCATTTAAGGTGTTGTCTAATGCTTGTTTTAGAGAGTTAAATATTCATCTTCACGAATGACTTATATGGAGGCAATCACTTGGCCTAGTGATAGATGTCCCTAATTTTTATACTCCATCAAAACCTAGAGTTTGGTCTTATGCATGGTGATGAAATATATGACACCAACCTCTAATTACTAAGCCTATGCATGGAGATGAATTCCACATCTTGTGTTATTCTATACTCAATCTACTAACAAACATGCAAGCTAGATTAATTTTCTTAATTAAGTACCTATGTGAGAGAAATAAAAAATGAATAATCAAGTAACACAAGATAAGATATAAAAAATCAAAAATATGAAATTATAAGATTTATGCACTCCTCCTACAACATAAGGGTCATCAAATCAAATTTGATGCTTTTGCCTTGAGAAATCCTACAAGCAAAAGGTTAGTAGTCTGATCTAAAGCAAAAATGATAATACCTTGAAAAATTGTGAATACAAAATCATTTCAAGGCAATGTTGTAACCATAAACTATAATACCACAACTTTTATTCAAAACTACTAATGCAAGTTATGATATTGCGCTAAATAGCTAACCATGAAGGTCAATTGTGTAGCTATTGTAAAACCATAAGTCATTATACAATATTATGACATTTATAAAAAAACCATGAATTGAAAAATGGTGATATTATAGATAAATACAAAACTCTAAAAATTATAACCTTTGAATAAATATAGACTAATCTGGATGCTTAAGAAATGTTTATATATGACTATGGCAAACTTATTTTTAGTATCTTGTGACTAATAATTTTTTTTGTTAATCTTCAAAGTAATGCTAAGATAGATAAAAGACTATTAAAAAAATATGGAACATAAGGGATATTTTATAAATCATAATTACCTGTAATCTAATATTTACCAAGTAATAACTAGAAATAGATAGTGTAAAAAATTATGAAATTACAATATCACCAATATCAACACAATATCATTAATTTTATCACAATATTGTAGGTTTGAGATTAGTGGTATTGTGGAAATTGATATAAAAAAGATGGGGATAAGGTATTTTTTATATGATCCTACCCTGTCTATCTATTAGAAACACAAAACAAAAAATCCCCTGCAAATCTAGTTATAAAAAATGTTCAAATGCCTAAAACACTTAAATAAGATTCCAAACTGGTTTATATTTGGTCACCTATCTTCCTAAAAAATAGAGAGCCACTAATGAGATAGACCTTCAAGTTAGAGGTCAGTGGATATAATTTATCAAATTTTAATGAAATCATAATTTTGAAATTATTGATGGCAATACCATATTTTTTAGGTCAATGTTACGAGTCTCAAAGTAGTGATTTTATAATACAAGACACTGTAATCTAAGGCCGATTAATTTAGATTTCTTACAAATAAAATTCAAAAGACAGGGAATCTTCAAGATATATTTAAGTGTTATAGTACTACATAAGCTAAAATATTAAATAAAACAAGTACATTTTATTTTAACATAGAAAATATACAAAACCATGATTATGGGGACAATACCACTATTTTTTATACAATATCACTAGTTTCAAAGTAGTAGTATTTCCTAAGGGTAACAACCTATTAGAAAACCAAAAATGTTAATAGTCAACTCAATAGTTAACATAATATCACTTAAATAAGGACAAAACCATGACTACAATGTTGCTACTTTAGGTCAATATCATTGATTGCCTATGCATGATGATTCGATCAATTTTGGAGTGTGTTCTTCATCAAGTTGTACCTACAAGTCAAAAAATAACTTAAACAAAGCATAAGGGGTTATATTTGAGAGATATTTCCCATTGTGGTCTCCAATGTGTGAATGTATTTTTGATTCTTCACTATATTAATATATTTAGAAATAAAATTCCATGTATACAAACAACATCAAGGAGGGGATAAGGTAAAAATTAGACACTTATAATGATATTTATAACCATGCTTGTGTCCCTTATAGCTCCCCTACAAGACTTACAAGTTGAATTCAGTGCAAAATGATTGAATTTTTGGGTTGCTTGATTGAGCTTTGTAATGGCTTGAATGGCTTCTTGATTTGTTGATGGATTTTAAAAGGATCTAGAAGTGCTTGGATAATTGTTGATAATGAAATTATAATGGATGAATATGGATTTATATTTATTTGGTCATGTAGGAGTGACTTGTATATATAATCCAAGAGGGGGAAAATCAATGGCTCATATTCAAACTTGAGCCATGAGGATCAAGGGTGGAGGAATTTTCAAGGGATTCAAGATTACTTGGAAACCTATAGAATAGAGGTTTCTAGAGGGGAAGGAATAAGTTAGATTATCTTATAGAATTACCTAATTATATAATCTTTAGGTAGGGTGGTAGATGTGTAATCTTGTAGGAAAGACTGGGATAGTAGGGTGGTAGATGTGTAGTTGAATAAAAAGGAATTTTAAATTATCAAGTGGGTTAGTAGGTTGATTAATAGCTAAGTCGGCTAGTTAGTGGGTTAATATAGTGATTAATTATTTTAAAGGGTATGGTAAGGTTCATGGGATGTAGGTATGTCGTGTAGGAACTGAGATATTAGTTAATTGACTAGGAAATGGGTTAAATTACTAGGTTTAATAGAATTATTAGGGTGAGCATATTTAGGTGCATACAAACTAGTCATTTTTGTTTGATTTTTTTCAACTTCTTGGACATTTTATCAAGTTTCCATTTGGACCCAATTTTTAATTTTTGATTCTAATGTATTTTTATCTTTTTGAATACAAATTTATTTATTTTATAGTCCATATGTTTCTATCCTTTTTTTCTCTTGTATGTTTCAATTTGTTTTTATTTTCATAATTTCACCTTTTTTCATTCATATGTTGACTTTTATCTCAAATTCTACTTATTTTTTGTTATCTAGATCATGATTTTTTATTGTCTTTCCTATATCATGTAATATATTAGGGATAAAAACCATGATTTTAATTAAAATATTTAATTAATATATTATTTTTACTAAAATTAATATATTTTTATTTCTTATAGAGAATCTTATATGGATATTATAATATTCATATATTTTCACATCATATTTGGCATCCATCTCTCTATCTATCTATATATCTCTCACATACATTCATACATGTGCACACACAAACATGCATGTGTGCATGTACACACACACACACACACACACACACACACACACACACACACACACACACACACACACACACACACACACATTCAAAAATGTGTGCACATGCACACATATTAATGTGTGGAGTTAGTTAGACACTTAATTTCTAGACAATTTTGGTAGTTATAATTTTATTATTGTATTTTCATATATATGGATCATTTTTATAATTAAAATATTACTAGAACGTTTACATTTCCATTTGATACCTCATATCCTTTCACTATCATGATTCAATCATGAAAATATTTTTATTTTTCCTTATTTTTCTTTTCTTTGGATCCTTAATAGAACTCCTGTAATATCATTCATCTCCATTTCCTAAATGTTAATCACTTTCATCATAATAAATACAATTTCATAGTGGTATTACTAATGTTAAACCATCAAGATTTAGTTCATGTATTTTTTGGGTAATTTTTTTCATTTCACCATAATTCTATCTTTTATTTTCATATTTTCCACTTCCATAATTTTGACTCATGTGCTAATGTGTCAGTAATTTTAATTCATGAAGTCTATATATACACAAGGATCATAATCATGTCTTATCAAGTGCCACCAAGCTATAGTGATTACATCCTTTTAAACTTTACTTTTTATTTAATTTGTAACTCTCTTATGATTAAGTGTTATTGTATACTTTTACCAAAATAAGAACATTAAATTACTCAGATAACATATATATCTCATCCTAGTTTCATATTATATAGTATATCATGTGGATAAGGGATCTACATATCATATGCGTAGATCTTATTCTTGCTACTAATGAGTGTTAATTTATAAATTTTCAAACTTTGACTAATGAAATTAGGGATTTGACTAGGGTAGGCCCTTCAAACAACAAATTTTTTAATTATTTATTAGAAATGTATTCATTGTTTAGATTGGACGTAAATAAAGGATACAAATATTTAAATAGTCTTATCTACCTATTCATCAATCTAAGAGTGGTTTATATCAAGTGTGCATACAAAAAGTTATTTAAAAATATTCAAGTGGATCTGATAGACACATCCAATGTTGGAAGATAAGTACCATGACAAATCTAAAAAATACATCCAATGTCATAAGATGACTACCACAAAAACCACATGCTCTCACTATAAGAACACCTTGATAGTGGTTAGCTTATATCTAAAAATTATGATTATAGTTATTTTAGAACATGATAACCATATTCCCAGATTATATTTAAGATGAATTTTGTAACTTTTTTTCACCATTTCTATCCTCTTTGATAATTCAAGCGAGTTGTGAGTCAGGTGCATATCTTCAAATCCCATTGTTAATAATCAATTATTAGATGTAATTTCATTATCCCCCATACCCATTTACCTTAGGATGATCTTAGTTACTATATTTTTTTGTATATAGGTCATATTTATCTTGATTTCCATGTATCTTATTTTGTGTGGTGTTTTCAAAATTTGTGTACCCTCTACTTTAAACACTAACAATAATATAACAAGTTTTGATTTTTTATCTTCCCTCCATTTTTAGATACACATGATCCACCTATAAGGATGCATGTTTATTCATCTTGACTTATTTTCATTCTTAACTATATTTATATCTCTCATTGAATCATAGTCAAAATAATTTTATAGTTGTGTTATCTAGTCAATTATATCCTTAAAAATAAACATCCTCCATATCTAAGGGTGTCTAACTTAGGATTGTAACCCATATTAAAAATGGAATTCAAAAAATTATCCTTTGTTTTTTTATATTATCTCTTCAATTTGAATATATTATGTTCCTTATTAATAATCATCACTTACATTTACAAAATAAGATCATATCCTATTGGTAGTTTCCATAACATATAAGGTTGATAGGATTTATCTCAACATTTCTATCAAATATGTAACTCTAAATTTATCTTCCTCATTTTTCATTAGGAAATCCTCTGTGAACCATTTTTAAACCTCAAAATTTTCAAAAATTAGTATCCAATATTTTATTTGTAAACCTATGACTTCATTCAACTAAGCCTCACACACTCAACCCCCAATAAGGCACAACCTTTATTTTATACCAATTAATGCATATGAAAATGAGTGGGAAAAAATAATGATTCTTTACTACCTTACTTACAAAAAATTCACTCTTAAATAGACTATTATATTTATAATTGAACCCAAACACAACCTTTTTTAGTAATGAATGAAAAATATTAGAGGTTTCATAATAAAAACTCTTCCTTCATTTAAAATTTTAAAATAAAAACACTCTAAATCTATCCTAAACTACTTACACTCACTATTTTAGATATACCTCTCCCTATAATTCTCTAAAAACCTTTTCCCTTCTCTCTCATTTTACATCTACCCTTACTTCTCTCTCATTTTACATCTACCGATGGAAGATGAACCAAATTGACTCTCTCCTTCAGAGCTAAGTCCCTACCATTTTTAAATATTTATCTAAATATATACTAAAAACATTCTAAATCCTATAGGTTTTCCTTAAAATATCCTTGTCTTTTGAAATGGTTCACACATCATGTTTTCTAATTTTAGGTAGTTACTTTTAATGTTTTGGCTTTGCATGTTGAATTGTTAGTTATTGTAGAATATCAAGTTTAAAACTTCTTTTTGTATTAAATATAATGATAATTATCTTATACTAAGGGTTAATTTTAATCTATAAGATATAAATTATAACTTCATCCATTGACTACCATGAGGTTTTGGAGTCTTAATAAAATATAAATTGTCACTTATTGTAGATAGGTCATTTTTTAAATATCACATGCATTAGGTGAAATATTTTTCATACTCCCAAAATAGGTTATCTTGACCTATAAGAGATGAATTAATCATACCTCCATTGATTATCTATAGTTTTTGGATTCTCAATGATATTTCATGGAATTTTGGTAATCATATTTGCCACATACATTGTTTTTGACATTATTGATAAATCCCACACAAAAACACGTTGACTCCATCCCATTTTTTTTTTGTTAATGTAAGATTGAATATTAAATTGGACGATCTTGCGTAATATATTTTTATTTATAAATCCATCCCATTTTAGTGTATATATAGTTGTATTTTTCCATTCTATTCCACACTACTTACAAATCTGCTTGAATTTATTTGAGCAATGCTCCTAACCACTATAAATTTTTAAAATCCTTGTTTCCTTATATGTTAATTTCTATAAAAATTATTGAACTCTTTGATTTTATTTACGACTTAAATTTTATCATTTACACAATATACCAAAAATCTCCTCAAGTAATAATCTATAAATTAAAAATAATAAAAATATTTTCATTGTGATGGAATTTTTATAAATCTAGATACATGACTATGTTTTAACAAAAAAAATTCACCCACTCTTGTAGCACTCCTATGAATATTTACTTGATCATTCTTAATATTTTTCTCACATATATAAAAATGTAAAGGACAATAATAAATTCTTGTAAGCATATCATTTGTCTGTAATTCTAAAAGGCTTTTACCTACCATATTTCTCATTCTATTATGCTAAAAAAATTATATACACAATTTAAGGGTTTAATATTATTTTGTTGGTAAATTTGAGATAAATTAAGTTATTAACTATAACACTTATAATTTTTACTATAATCATGAAAAACATTCCATAAAGACTCCTCTAATTAAGAGTGTTTCTCATAATTTCATTTGTTAATAATAATTTATAAATACTACGTTCACAACAACCTCATTCATCTTTCTTACAAATATCATATTTATATTCAAATTTAAGATGTGCAAAACCCTAAGGAGGGTTTCAAACCTACCTTTTATTTAAAATCAGTTTGAATTTTCATCAACTTATGATTATATATGTTAGTTTTAACCCTAAGAAGATATCATTACATTAATATTTTAATATTCTTAAAATTATTACATATAAGGACTCATATGAACTTATGTGCATGAGCCAATCAATCAAGCACCATGGCATAGTTGTGTACTTGAATTTATAAAAAATATAACCTAAAGTATTTGACGGAAGTATATTTTTTTATCTCTATATGGAATAATCATGTGACTTACCTTTTTCATTATTCTAAATTACTTGTGCGCATGATAACTATTGGTATATATCAAGATTTATATACACATTAAATGGTCATTTTATATCATTTTCTCCCTTCCCTCTATCCTTATCCTTTCTTCCCCCTCTCTTTCCATTTAGTTTTTTGTGGTACCTCCCAAACCCATACATTGTAGGTTTCTATGGAATTGTGTCTTTTGAGTATGTTTGGGTGCACTTAGGTCTTGTGTCCCATGTTGTTAACCTTTTCTCCTATTGTATTCCAATTTTTGTGTAAATATATATTTTATTTTATTTTATTTCAATAGGTCTAAATACATATGCCATTATTGTTTTAAGAGAATCAATTCATCAACTTATAAATGAATATATAGAATGTATCCAATATTTATAGGAAATATGAAAGAACATCTACCACTTATAATCACTATATTATTTTGAACATTATAGAATACATCGAGCATGTAGCGAGAATTCATTATAGTGCATTGAAGATCATGGTAGTGACACACTTTCATAAAACTCAAAAGCTCGATTGAATTATATTTTATATGATATGTTACTATCGATAGTATGTATTGTTGAGGGGTCTCTAGGAAGTCAACACTTAAGAAATGAGTTTACCCAAGCACATGCACCAAAAAATATTTTTTCTTGTCCTTTTTACGTTCAGTGGTCCTATTAGGGTTTGAAGAATAAGATAAGTTTACCAAATATCAGAGTGGAGTTTTGTAATATTGAGTGAGGTTTTTAGAGCCCCAAACTTGATAAACATGGTCAATAAATAATTTTTTCTAAGTCTTGCATTTGTTGAAAACATAGATTTCATTGTTCTTGCACTGAAAAACATGAAATATACGATTATGAGAAAGTTTTGAAGATGACAAGTTTTCAAGTTTCTCACTATCTTACTAAAAAAAATTAATTTTGTACTGAAAAGATAATATTTATTTCTAAATTTACTTGGAAAACAAAATACTCTTCTAAACCATCTACTAATCATTTACTCTTCTAGATATGAATTATTAGTAAAATCCAATTTTATTATTTTTCATAATTAAATTTAATTATATATATATATATATATATATATATATATATATATCTTTTTTTTTAAATTTAAAACCAAACATCTGTATTAAATTAGTTAATGAAATTATTTAAAACCCACTACAAATTTTGGGATTTTTCTTAACGAACAAACAAATTGTTAACTTTATTTTAAAACACCAATTTGTGGATTGAATGCATAGCATAAGAAAAATTACATATTTAAACATATAATAAATTAAAAGAGTTAATATAAATTACTATTAAATATTTTATTTATGTTAAAAAAAACTCAAAACTCACTCCTCAAACTCTCAACATCCTTATGAAGATTTAAAATGAAGGTTGTGAAAGGTCCTTCCCTTGTACCGAGGATCTAAGAAACGATAAGCATCAATAAAATGCGAGGATCTAAGAAACGATAAGCAGATATAAAATAAAACAATATTTTATTAGATTTGCGTTTATTTGAAGAAGATCGCTATGCTCCGGGCCATCATCAATTTGTCGGGGGGCCGTCCCGTCTCTGACCGCTCTTTGGATTTTTTCTTGGGGATAAGTGTCCCCAAGATTTTCTCACGTCGAATAGATTTTCACCTCCAGCTGTCAGTAATTGGGATCCAAGCCTTCGCATCTTCCTTATATTATCGAGACTATACATGCTAAGGTTTGGAATGTGCTGCGGCAAGAATCCAGCATAATATATTGTTCCATTCACAACATTGACTGAAATAAAAGACAACAAATAATTATAATAGAATATGCATTCCGATTTTTATTTTAGTGTGCGATTGATTACAAATGGCAAGCCATCAAATTATTTGGAAGAAACAGCACCTTTTTTTTATGGTTATAATAGTATAAATCTAGATCATTAGAACATACAAATTGGGCACTGAATAAACATAGATCAAATGCTTCCATCACAGTGGAGATCCGCAAAATCTTCGCTAGCGTTTTAAGGGCCCGACCGAAAGACAAACTGACTTTTAATACTTAAAAACCGGACTGGATCAGCTCATGACCTAAATACAATTGACAAATACGCGAAGGCAGCGGAATTGCATTTGACATGGGAATGTTCAGATAAGTTTGGCAATCGTTTTTCCGGGGCCGTATGCTGCCTGATTGGCAAGGATTTGAACGGAATTTTGCATTAACAGAAAAAGCTCGAGATTATTGGTTCACATATATTTTAAAAACAATAGAAAGAATAAACAATACAAATGCTACAAAACAATTGTTTTTTAAATGTAAACTCAGATTTTTTATTGGATGCAAAATCTTTCCAATAAGTTCAAAAAGTAATAAAGTTTTCTAGATGAAGCATTAGACCTGGTTGGTGTCTTTGATCGAATAACTTTTTGAACATATTTAAGAAGAGATAAAAATGGCTCGGTCGGGGCGCGCGGGGCAGGATTAACATTTTTCAAAACAGAAGTTTGGTTAATTATATCAATAAGTTGAGAAGAAATGAATTGGATATTCTTATCTAAAATGATTTGAAGATTTAATTGAATTTATTTTAATTTTATTATTACAATATTATTCTAATTAATATTATTAATTACAAAATTTCTAATAATAAAATATACTAATTGTTAATAGAATTGATGTTACTCTTAGCTTTTATAACTATACTAGGCATTCATTATTCCACAATTTGAGTTTTTTTTGCCCCTGTGAGGGTGTTTGGAGGTTATTATTATTAAAAAAACACAAATAATTGGGAGTAATTTTGAGAATTATCTTAATGTTTTTTGAAAAAGGAATGTGGTGAGAGAAATGTTTATTGATTTGCAACATGTACTTTATTTGATATTATGTTTTGTGGATTAAATTTATGTTTCAATATAATGGTGTTTTAAAAAAAAAAACATATTATGGTGTTTTTTTAAATAGAGGAGAGATAATTTTTGGTACCTTTTAAGAGGGAGATTTTTGTGTTCTCTCGTTTAGATGGACATTTTTATTCTATTTATTATCCTTCTTCAAAGAGTATGATGATATAGGTTTTATACACATCAAATATTCTTATGAGAAGGTTCTTAATGTTTTAGGATTAGTGAAATTTCATTCCAAGGTATGAGTTGTAGGTCTCTATTTTATAAATAATAACATTGTAGAATAGCGATGAGAAGAATGGTTATTCACTCATGATGGTTTAGATATGACGAATGTCTAACTCTAAATCTAAATTCTACTTGAAGTAGATGGGTAGATCTAAACTAAGGTGAATATGACCAAAAAAATAGATAAAAGGAAGGAAGGGTAAGGTAAAAAAGAAGTCTTGTTATTCAATTTGAGATTAAACCCTTCCAAGCTAACTTACTATACTAGGTGAAGCACATGTCACAAACCAATTTTCATTATATATTAGTTGAAATTACAAAACTCGATGAAACACAATGAAGAGTATAAGGAAATAATTTCAAGATGAGTTAATGATTATAATAAAGGATGTTAATAACAAATTGATGTGAATATCCAATGTTACTAACAAGTAATAAGTATGATCTATAAGCACATAATTGAAAAAAATAACATAAAATTCAATCTTATCCCTACAAATAACAAACACACCTAGTAAAAATTCATCAACGTAAAGTAAATTTCTCAATGAAACATAGAAGGTTGGAATACACAAATATTTACACAAACTCACATACTCACATAATAGTTGCAAGAAACATTATTTGCTTGTATTAATTACCCGGATTCTCCTATATTTACAATGTATAACAGACATGTATAAATAAATTTGGATGGGGTTTCCTCATCTTTAAAGTTTGTCCAATTTTATAGGTTTTAAAATAATATTGTCCCTTAATTTACCATGAAAACTCTACATGATGCACAATGCTTATAAATAAAGGGGTATTAATTTAACTCTACAATTCATGTGTGCACACACATATAAATAATCATATAAAAAATAGATTTCATTGATCACTTTACTAATTCTGAGTAGAATTGGTAGTTGGAACTAGACTCAAACTAGGCTAGACTATAGTTAAAGCACCAAAGGCAGAGGATGTTGAAGTGTAGCTCACCTTGGGTGGTCTTTACATGAATACTATGATAGGAGTACTTAGATATGTCATTGTAGTTTCCACTACTATTGGTCTTGACTGAAATTGTTAAGAAGTTGTGCCAAAAGGAATCATAACAAAAACATGCCATGCTGGGGTATACACTATAGTATATATAGGAGTGGAAAATGTAGTTATCAAAGTTTGAGATAATGAATATGAAATTCCCTCTTGGGTGTCCAACTGTTATTGCTCATTTATATTTTCATAATCAGTCATGCATGCAACAAAATCCAATTCTAAGGCTTCAAAATTTATAACTAACAATTTGAATGATAACAATAGTTTATTCATCAATTTCCTATACACATCATAGAATCCATAAAGGAAGAATTTAATGATTTTGATTGTGATAATTTATCCTTAGAAAAATTTATCAATTGGATCACTTGATCGCTGTTTTAAAAAATTATAGTTTCAACTTTTGCTTTGATGTTATTTATGACAATCTGAAGCAAATTATATAAAAAGCATTCTAGTTTCAACTTGCTTGAGTGGTTTATATACTCCATTAATGTGCACATGTATACAAGTATTTGGGTGGAATTTTTATCTTGTCTTGTCAATTATTCAACCAAATCTTACATCTGATTATCCCACTCCATCAGATGAGCCTTCTTATTAGTCACATAGTTATGTGCCAAATGATGTTTGGAAGTTGTAGTAGATTAAAATCTTGATATGGATTTCATCTTATTGTCATGTTAATGAAGTGAAATTTTTCATCTAGGCTCTTTATTGACTTATAAAATCTCACCACATTCCCCCATTGTGGTTATGATTGTTCCCTTGATTATCATATATAACATATAATATTATATAGGGTTTTTACAGAATTTGACATGCTACTCAATATATATTTTAGGGGATCGATTCTACCTTTTGCCTTCAATATTTTTTTGTATTTTTTTAGGCCACACAACATCTTATTTAGGACTCCTCCAATGACATCAGCTATATAAATAAGTTCCTCTTAGATCTCATCTTCTTCTCTTGGCCTAGCTTTTCTCTTCTTTATTAATGAGAAGAGATATTTTATTATAAACTTAGTTGGTTTCCACCTATTATTGTTCTTATTTTCCTTGACATTTTTAGTTTGTTTGAATCCTCATCAAATTCTATAATTAACTTGGGCTTATCAATGATAACCAAGTATTGTTTGGCTATTTACTCTACTTGCATTTATTGTATCCATGTGGAAGCCACCAATAGGTCCTAAGAAGAGGTATAATTGGAAGGTTGAGTGGCACATGATAAAATATTATATGGAGGTGCTATGATGATGAAGGGACTTAATGGAGGAGCTAAATTAGGAGATTTGGATGGCGAAGGGAAAGGTGGGATGGACATCTTCTCTTTATACATCTTGGTCTTGAAAGGAGTCTCAGAAACATATTTGGTGAGGTCAAGAGATTCATAAACTGAGACAATTGGTTACTCTATCAAGACACCTTACATTATTGGTAACCCTAATCGGGTGGAAAACTCTTCCTATAAAGGCATCATGGAAAAAATGGATTGAGGCACCAGTTTTTAAAAATGTGGGATAGATAATGCAGTTCTTAAGTTGGGTGTAGAAAAATAGTTTGTGTGATAACAACCTATGTTATCCCTTGTAATAATTTTGTAATAGCCAAGGGGTCAATGGTGTAAGTGTTAACTAGACTAACTAAAGAGTCTTAAACTGGAATACTTGCAAGGGTAGATATATTAAAAATAGCAAAAGTAATGGAAATTAGAGGAATAATTAGAGTATTTTATGTAATAAATGGAACAAGGGAGGAATATAACTTGTTAAACCTTGCGAGGTGCCCATAGAAAATAAAACTATATCAATTGATGTAATTACTAAAGTGTCAACCATTATACATGTTTTGTCTAAATCTTTATCCATTGAAAGATCTTGGTCTCCCTTCATAATTAAAAATTGTTTTTAACTCTAAGTGTGAGGAGGGCTAAGGATTGAACTATGAAAAGTTCCCTGTCAAGGTGCATTTTGATAATTATCAAGTGTAGCTTCTCCTTTTAGGTCATCTTCATTACTTTCCTTTAAATCTCCCTCTTTCATAGAATTATCCAAATGTTATTCTAATAAATACTCCTCTTCATAGTCATCCTCTATGTCTGAATAAGAAATGCCTTAGGACATACCTGAGTAGGGAGGTGTTCTTTATTCTTGTGTGATTGTAGGGACTTGTAGAATGGTAGGATAAGATCTCCTTACAGAAGTTACCACAATATGGGTAACTGAGATATTTGTAATGTATACTAAAGAAGGATAAATCGACTAATTAAATTATTATTCTTGAAGTGATAGAGTTATAGTAATTATTGATGTGAAAACAAAGGTTACTTTTGGTACTAAAGGTGTACTTGTGTGTATAGCGTGTTGCCTTAGATCCTTTATAAATCAAATGATTATCTTATGAATCTTGAATTCGTAGATTTATTGTAATTTTCAATGTGAAAACAAAGGTTACTTTTGGTACTAAAGGTGTTCTTGTGTGTGTATCATATTACCTTGAATCCTTTATATTTGGAATATTATTAAGGATCCCTGCTTTTAGTTTTTCATTAGTTTCTTCCTCTATTTCATCCTTTTCCTAGGGTTGCTCAACTTGTTAGGTCAATTTTCCCCTTTGATCTATTTTGATACATCCTCACTTGTAATGGAGGGGTCATATTATATCATCTATGAAATACTCATGGAAATTTCAATATATTACATTATTATATAAACTTCAGAATCATTTCTAGGATTCAAAAAGATTAAATCATGATCATATTCCTGATCCCCATAATTTTATTTGAATTATCTATAAAAAATATGTATTCTCTACATAATTACCCTTCCAGGGTCCTAAGATCTAATGTCAAGTAGTCTAAACTTGAAATAACCTCTCTATCTTAGGGTTTTGGACATTTCCCCTCAATTTTAGAACTATTTCCACCCAATGTTAAGAGGTGTCTATGATATTTGGCCAATCTATCCCTTCTCAAATTTTCATCCACACTAATATAAAAATGATAAGCTACCTCTTGCTCATCTAATTTTTTAGGGACATAACTAAGGAAATAAATAGGAGCCACTAGTGTACCTTTAACCCTAATGAGTGTGTGGTCTAGGTAGAACTAATAGTGACCTAATGACTTGAGAGATCTCTTGTTCTATGTTGACAGACCTAGCATTAGGTGTCCATTGATTGCCTTATAGACCATGTGATACAAGGTGTTTGTTATCCTCTTCATGTGATCCATGCATTTGTATATGTGAAGATGATCAAATTCATCACAATTCCTTTTTTATTCTTTTAGCTCACAATCAGGGGTCCCAATAGGGATGATAGTCATAAATATGGCATCCAATAGATATGAAAGCATGTAAAAGTTGATATCTTCTCATTCATGTATGGAAATATAGGATTTTATATTATAGATAATGATTTCCATAAATGGGGGAATGCCTTTACCTTCCATAATTATATATAATCAAGGGACCCAAACCTCATCCACCTGAGTTATAGATGGGGATCCACGTAACCTATTTAATATATTCATGAAAATTGTAACACTGAGCTTAAACTAGGCAATTAAGACCCTCTTCTTAATATATCTTTTTGGTAATTTAGCTGCATGTTATTAAGGAAACCATAACACTATTATCTTTGAATCAATCACTAATTATTTTCTTATTCTAAGGTATGTTTGTTGTTATTAGTCTATAATTTTTTTCAAAGGCTAATCCAACCACATATGTTATTATAATTGTGATGTTATTCTTATGGAAGGTATATTTTTGTACATGTGCCTAATTTTATTTTATTTTAAAATAAATATGTGCAAGGAAATACTTCAGGTTTGGCTACCACTTTGTGAAGGGTGATGCATTTAATTGACAAAACTTCATCTCTATATTCCATATCCTCATTAGATAGGTTATCCTCATCTTTATAGTTGGGAGATTTGTGGTAGTAATGTGCTTTCATTGATGTCAAGTGGCATTGGTGATGAGAAAGTGGTATGAGAGTGCTCTTGGTTTAACATGAATGATCTTAGTGCTTAGTTCAGTCTTGGTTGCTCGTGGGAGCGTTTGGAGTAGTTAGTTCTATGGAGGCATGAGTGGACAGAATGAAGCTTGGAGAGAGATAATTAGACATGTTCTTGGTATTATCCTAGCAGGATAAGTCTTCTCATATGGTCTTCATGTGGAGTGCAACTCATCTTATGCTTTGTGTGCTTGACTTTACTAGGTTGCCAAATAAGGTAAGAGGTATATGCATTGTGTATTCTTGGTTGTTAGTTCTAGTATTTAACATGAGCCGAATGAAGATATATAAGGTGTTATGAGCTTAATGTATAATTTTCTAAGTATCTTCAAGAGGCAAGTTGGTCTGACTGTTCTAGGCCTATTAGGCCAGGTGGACTAGTGAAGTCCTTGTGAGTAATTGTGAAGAGATTTCAATTAGTAGAGTTGATCTAAGCATGTTTTTGTGGTATGACATGGATTTTCAAAGGTTTTGATCAATTGTTAGGCTTTGAGTAAGATAAAGAATGTTACTACATTGGGATGTTTTATGTGCATGTAAAATAGAGATTTCCTAGCTTGAGAAGAAGTTTGTGATACTCATTGGCATGTGTAGACTTTGGATAGGTATTTGAGCCTTTTGGGAGAGATGTAACAATGACCTAAGATGAATTTATAATTATTTTTAGTGGATTTAGGGATAGATCTTTATGAACATTTTTAACAAATGTAAACTGGTTGGAAACCCTTTATAAACCATCATAATGGAGTGATTGGAGAGATATTTATAGAAAGGACCTAGAATGGATTGGTTGACCAAGTTTGACTATTATAAGGTATAAAAGACTCATCTAGGAATATCTATGTGGTAGTGATGTGTTAGGGTAGTGAGCCAAAGGTACAAAAATATGCTTATTTCTAAAGATTTTAGTACTACATGTACGATTGAATGACTCAATGCATGAGAGCCATTAATGTTTGAAGGTTAAGAATTGTTATTGAGGAATATGGAGTCAATTGGGCAAGTTAAGTGTTTTGTTTCAATTATATAAGTCAATAAATTTGGCCTATCACTAATCTACCAAATAGTGAAAATAGTGACAAAAGGCTAGTATGAGTGAGAATCAATTTAGGGATGGTGTGTAGGAGAGTAGGGATGAATCCAATGGCTTGTGGTATTTATTTAATACCTATGTATTATGTTACATTTATTGGTATGTGAGGTAGAAAACCATACATAGGAAAGAAAGTGCTTTTAAAGTGGCTTATCTAAGTAGTGAATATTGTGATCTAAGGAATTGGTCTGTTAAACCAATGGATGCTACTAGAACAGGAGAACTATCTAATTGAGAGTAATATAGAGATAAAATAAAATATATGAATTTGGATCAGATGGTAAGAAAGTGTTATTTCATATACTAGACAAGTACATCTACATTACAAGTTTTGGGAGCTTATAGGTAGTTTGGAGTGGCATATTCGAAGATACTAGTTTGAGCTATTTTGTGTATATTTTGAGGTGAGTGAGACCTTGGTGGTATTATATTAGTGTCATATCTTTATTAAATGTCTTTGTTCTTTATATTTTTCCTCTAGTTTGGTTGGAGCAGTCAAAGATCTTTGACTGAGTTTCTAGTGTGCATGACCAATTTAAGCAATCAATTTGTCTGAGTTGGTTTGGACCTGTGTGTGGTATGTGAAGATGAAAAATGGATTTAGAGGTGTTTTATAAGTCATGTAGGACATATATATATATATATATATATATATATATATATATATATATATATATATATATATCTGTGTGTGTGTGTGTGTGTGTGTGTGTGTGTGTGTGTGTGTGTGTGTGTGTGTGTGTGTGTGTGTGTGTGTGTGTGTGTGTGTGTGTGTGTGTGTGTGTTTTAGGTGGTTTTTTGAGAAAATTGACAATATGCCTCAGTTATTCTTGGTAGTATTTTCTAGGTGTTTGAAGGACTTGGAGCGAGAGAGAGAGAGAGAGAATGGCTTGGATGGAGTAGTGGTTTGGAGTTAAAAATGTTCTAGACACATGTGGGATTGAGAAATGATCTATTGGAGGTAGGTTTGATGTTTTTCACATATTTTTGAAGGCTAAATATGGTTCAAGAAATTTAAGGTGTAATGAGCACTAATGAATGGCTAATGCAATAGGCCTAACTGAGATGTAAAGGAGGATTAAGCTTGCTTTAGGTTATGACCAAAGTATGGAGAGATTGTCTTGTTAATGTAATGTGTATGAGGATCATTTTTATTGGTAAAATAATTAAGTGAAGAATCTTGTTTGACCAAGATGAGTTAGATGAAAGAGTGGTATATATACTAGGTGTATTTGGCCTACTTGTGAGAGAGAGAGTGTGTGGACTAAAGTGAATAAAAGAGCTCAGTCAAGGAGTAGAGTTGAGTCATTGAGGACCATCAAAAGGAAAATGTTATTAGTTATGTTTGTTTGATAAAGTTTATAAGCTAACAAGTTTTTAGACATAATACTCTAAAGGGTGACTTGATTGAGCGAATGAGGTAGGTGTGCCTTCTTCGAGAAGAGAAGCAATTTTGTAGGTGCTAGAGCAAGAGAAGGTTATCATCAGGTGTAAAAGACATAAGAATAGTGGTGGACATCAGAGCAGAGGTGATTGAGTTGGTTATTAATCACCTAGGGGGTTGTAGCTTCCTTTCTAGTTGGAGCTATCTAAATGTCTAGTTGGAGTTAGACTAAATTGAAGGGTGTATGATCCTTGATGAGTTAGAGCTAGTCTGAATTATTTATTTTGTACTATCCTTATAGGACTGTAGTCCATTGGTTTGTAGGCTTGAGATTGGTTTTTCTCCCCCTAGAGGGTTTTCCACATAAATGATGTGTTCATATGATGTGTGCTCTTGTTCATGCTTTGGATGTATAAACTTTCATGTTGATGTTGCTATATCAAATTAATGTATGTTGAATGAGTTTCAAATTTAAATAAGATTTTTTGACTACCAATTCACCCCCCCCCCCAATCATAGTAGCTACTTCTAAACAATTTGTATCATAGCTAGACCTTTAGAGGAGGCTTGCTAGCCTACAGATGATCCTAAGTAGTTTGAGGAGTGATGAGGACATTATACATTTCTCTTATTAATATGGATAAGTTTTTAAAGGTCATGGTTGATGTTTTAATAGTAGTATATAGATTGTAACTAGAAAGGTTAATGAAGGACTATACTGAGGCCGAATCCAATATCAAACCTATGTTGAATGATATAGCTTATTGAAGATGCTCTCTTGATCAACTAGCATAAAAGAATAGAGATAGGTAGTGGTCTTATTAGAATCTTGGAGTATGAGACCTAATTGAGGTATATCTAAATTTTATTAAAGTATGAAGGTATGATCATGTTTTCATATTTATAGTTTTTTGGATTTGACAAGATCCAATGAAGGAGCTCTAAATATCATTTGTGGTCATGACCTATTTGCATTAACAAAGAATGCAAGAGAATGTTTTGTGAATGTATGATAGTTGTACAAGTTTTTGAGGATATAGAGGATGATATGAGAGGTCACATAAGGTTTCAAGAGTGATTAGGGAAATTATGGAAGTCAAAGGATTTCATTAGAGAAGTTTTGTATGAAAATATGACCACTAGAATTTGAAAATTCAAGTTTATCAAAGGAAACCAATTTGCAAAAACTAGATTATAGATGTCATGGATGAATTCAAATCAAGATGAGGTAAAAAGAAAATTTGAAGAGGACTCTATGTAGAAGATATTCCAAGTGGTGGTTTTTTTAATGTATTCATATATATATGTGATAAATTTGAATCAAATTTGACTATTACAATCTATGTTTAAATGGTGAACTCAGTTTGAACAAAAGAGGATTAGAACTCATCTAATGATCTAGTTTTAATGTTACAATAATCAAATGATGCTTGTAACTCATAAAAGTAATAATCTATGATATGAGAGAGATATTAATAAATTAAATTGAGGAATAAAATCATTCATGAAATTGATTGTATATGAAGGTTTCTGTTCTTGACAGGCAAAGTGACTTGCAAAGTTATGTGGAGATTTTGGTCATTAAGAATGGTTATGGCTATGCTCTTAAGGTTTTATAGCTCTTGTTATTGATTTGTGTATGGTCATTTTTTGATCTATGAAAGGAAGTGATAGATTAAGAGATGAAAGGTTGAGGGTTGAGGGTTTTAAGGTGCCTTGTCTCTTCAAATCCTAGGTGTGTGTTTGCAAGGTAAGTAATCTCATTCATGTTGTTTGGAGCTCTTTGAGTGTTGGATGGATTAAGTGAAAGGATTATTGTAGTAGTGTATCTTGGAATGCATGCTTGAACTCAAGGAAGTGTCTAAGGTATAGTGATCTGAAGATGCCATAGGTTTTGAGTTTTCATAACAAAATCTTAATTGTGAGGGTAAGGATGATACTTTGAGTTAATTTCAAGGAATTTCACGAAGAGATTAATGGACTAAGAGGTTGGTCATGAACTTAGGGTAATCTATCATAATATTTATTATTTTTGTATCCTATGTTTATATGTTTGAAGTTTGAATGAGTACAATAATGTATTGAACCATTCAAAGAGTGAATTGTCTTCTATAAAGGCCTTTGGACCTAAAATCAAATTTTGCTTAAACTTTGGTAAGTGATCCTAATGGTAAAATAGTATAATTTTAAGATGATATTGAATTGGTATGTAAATAATTTATGCAAAAGTCTATTCTAGAGGTTTTATTGTGTCAACTTAGCCAAAGGAATCATTTTATGGTCAAAAATAGAGTTGATCTATTTTGGCAATGATGATTGCCTAGAAGGTACCCAAAGTGAGAAGTTGATATTTATGTGCTCTTAGAGGAAAATAAAATGTTAATTTTGAATGATACTTATAAGACAAAGTAGATAAAGTGCCTAAAAGATATAAATATCATGATTTTGTTAGTTTTTGGTGCTTTGACCAAGTTGACTACTCTAGGTGCTCTTTTTGAAGGTAGAGTTGGTTGATTGCATATACAAAATGGAATTTGATCAGTTATATTGGTGATTAAATGGAATATAAATATGTAAGGAAATAATTTTGAGACGTTTCAGGTGGATTCATTCATCAAAGGTATTTTTAAAGAATAATTTTGAATTTTATATGCTCATTGTTGACCTTGTTTTGACCGAAGGAGGAGAAAGTCAAAACCAAACTAAAGGAAGTCTATGTTACCCATAGTGTGGGATATTTCAATTTAATCTATAAGTTTGGATAGATGACCTACTAGTGTGTTATCCAGCTCAGGTGTCTGTGTTGACCTTTGACCAATGTTTACTTTGAAGGCCTAGTCATTTAGGAATGTTTAGAAAAGTGATCTATCTTTAGAAGCTTAAAATAAATTTAATGGGCAAAATGGGTAGCTGAATTTTTTTTACAATGATATGAAGGTAAGAATATTTCAATTTATTCAAGTTTTGGTCTTTTAAAAGGCCTAATTGGCTTAAAGGCTAAAGAAGGAAGTATGCTAAGATGAATGAGTTGAAGTATTATTTTCTGCATACCTAAGGGGGCATGATAGTGGTTTTAAAATATGGAGTTTCATGGTTTTTAGTGCTAAAGATAGAATGTTATGAGGTATGTAATTTCTAGATAGGGCTATAAGTGGTCTAAGTAGGCCTAGTAGAGAAATTAAGAAATTTTGTAATATCTTTTTATAGAATGTTGGCTTTGTTGGTTCCAATTGAGTAGGTTGGTCTATTATAAGCACAATTTAGTTGTGTTTATTTACATGGATTGACTTTGATGTTCTGTAAGGTGCCTTGAGTGCAAAGGTATGTTAGCTTTCATAGTGTTATGGTGATCATATTGTTGTATGAGTTAATGGTAGCTATTCTTGAAGGTCCTACAAGTATGCATTGGTTATATATATTTTGGGGGATCATTCAAAGTGGAGTAGGTTATTAGGGTGATGTTTTTCAATATAAAATTAGTGATAGGTCCAAGGATCTAGGTAGCTTGAGAGGACTAAGTTCTAGCTATTCAATTTTTACGTAAGAGAATTCAGTTATTTGATCAAGTCTTTTGAAGGAAGAGAGTGTGATTCAGTGTTGTCTAGGTGTCTTAGAGACTTATAGGTCTAAGTTTAGTGTTTATAAAAGGGGGATCTAATTTATTTATTTCTCAAATGGTAGTGGTATGAGGGGGAGCTAATGTGCTTTCTTAGTGGTCAATTCAAAGGATCTTATACGTCTTTTAGAGCTATGACCTGAGTTGGTTCTTGAATGGAGATTGATCTAAGGGGGAGTAATATGGATGAATTTTGATCTTTTTATGATATTTGGTGTGCTCTTAGTTTTAAAGGATGAGAGAGAAATTTATGGGCTCTTAATTATGTTCTTAGTTCAGCTTCTTAAATTGTTTGATTAAATATAGAAGAGCTTGTTTGATAGATGAGTCCACTTTGTCATTTTGGCAAAGGGGGAGAGAGAAAAGGAGTGTTGCAATCAGTTATAAAGGGGATACTGTTGGGATATGTCAGGATCCAACTCCTCAATAAGTGTACAATATGATTACCTTGTATAAGCAACTAATCACAGAATTATACCATAATTAACAATTAACTAGAATTCATAAATGACACAAAATATGAGAGACAATACACAATCTTGTATTAATACTCATGCCAGAAGGAAATACAATGAAGATGCCACAATCTTCCACACCTATCAGATGTACAGATCTCTTTCCCTCAAGAGTTCACTCTCTCAATTACGGTCCAAACAAATAACTCAAACACAGAGTTGTTGTTCACCTCCAACCAGTTAGTATCAATACTGCCAATACACAAGTACTCAAAGTACTTCAAGTAGATCTCCTTAATCTTGCAAAAACTTGCAAATCAACCTGATCTTACTTACCATGTAGAGCTTCTTCTTGATCTTGCAACAACCTGCAAATCAACTTCTTCTTACAATTGGAAGGATCTCTTCCTTTCCTTAATCCGTAATTACAATACATGCCAATGAGTCTATAAATAGATCTCATACTAAACAATAACTTAGACTTCTAATTTACAATAATTAGACACACAGCTCAAGACTTGAAATAGTCTTTACATACAAACAACTTGTTCAACAAACTAATTATTCATGCAATGAATAGTTCTAAAACTGCACAAGAGACTAACGTTAGTCGTTGTCTAACTAGAGATGACCAACATCGACCGACTCCTGCCGATGTCAGTTGCCCATTGGACTGAAGATGACCGATGTCAGTTGTGTTACCAACACTGGTATCCCTAGAACTCAACAACCTCCTCCATGTCTGCATTAGTGAAGCTTTTAGCTCCACAACCTAACAATCTCCCACTTAGAGATAAACAACTGTAACTGTACCTATACTTGTACATCATCTAGTTTGTTTCCTAGCTTTGTATCCCTATTCAAGATCAATATTGAAGACCAACCACCAAAAATATTGTGGTGCACCTCCTGTCATCCAAATCACCTACCACATCCACATCTACAAACCCATCTAGAAAAGAACTTGACCCTGCATAGCATGTGCACCTGTTGCTGGTCCCTCTCAAATATCTGAGAATCCACTGAACTGCCCTCCAGTGCTTCTTTCTGATATTGGCTCCAAACTTGCTGATAGCTCCCACTACTTGGGCAAACTTAGGTTTAGTACACATGTACTCAACCTCATCATGTGAACCAAGACACTGTTCATAGAACTGTCCAACCATCGGTGTGCTAACCAGTTTCACACAATCATCTTGAGACAAAATCAACCTGTGACCTTCCATGTCTCTAGAACACACTCATGCCAAAGAATCTTGCTACTCCTAGATTCCTCATGACACACCTCTAAACTAACTTTACCTTTTAGTTCAACAACTCCCTGCATATGTGACCATACAATAAGCACAACATACAGTAACAAGATAATGTAACAAATATTATCCAACTTGTCAAAGAAAACACAATGGTTAAACCTCCATTGTCTTGCAGCTAACTCAAGACCATATACTCTGGCCTTCCGTCTCATGTGTGCATTCCTGCTCTTCTTTATCCTAAAAAACCATTCATCTTTCAGTGCTTTCTTCCAACTGGCAACTCTACTAAAAAAAATTCCTATTTGGTTCTGCTCCAAGGAATCACATTCCTCATCCATACCAAGCTCCCACTGTTTCCTGGATTCTACCTGCTCTGCTTCTTTAATAACTTCTTGATTTTTGACCATCAGTGAGCAACAAGTAGTGTAAAGAAGGGAAATGATGAATTTGAGGCTTACTTACCCTTTCAGTCCTCCATATGGGCATTTGAGACTCCTTGACAGCTTGCTGTCCACCCAAAATCTATCTCAGTGACTGATGTCAATCACATCTCAGTCTCCACCTGACCGACGTCTGTTCTAAGCGACTAACCTCATCGCCGATGTCAGTTCCCTGACTGATGCTGGTGTTTACTTGTCTAAAGTCACAAATGTCATTCCACACATAGCCGACATTGGTCCCTCTCTAGATGCTAATGTTGATTTTCTAATTGACATCGATCTCTATGCTTTACTTGTGAGCGATGACTTTTACCCGTGAGCTCCTTTTGGATCAAAACCTTGTCCAAATCAACCTTGCTCTACTCAAAATTCTTTAGCCCATTGCTCTGATCTTTGTCCGTCATCTTCTCCTTGAAAACCAAGGCTTTCTTATTCTTGTCACAAACATCAGATTTCTTCCTTCTGAAATACTGTGATCCTCCAACAGAAGCTACCACCTTCTTTGTTGACCCAGTGTCAAGAAATGTCACTTTATTCTTTTGCTTAAAGAAATATCGATCCATGCTTTTCAAATCCGAAAGCATACCTTTTGACTCAAGAACATGCATTTCCTTCTTATTCATGTGACCAAGCTTATTAAGCCACATCTTTGAATCTACAACTGAAGTAGATAAACCAGAAGGAGAATCAGTAATACAAGTAGATAGATAAAGAGTACCTAATTTCTTACCTCTTGTTAAAACAAGTGCACCCTTGGAAACTTTCCAAGAGTCTACTGTGAGAGTTACTGTGCAACCCTCATCACCCAACTTTCCAACAAAAATCAAATTCTGCTTCAGGACTGGGACATGCATGACCTCCTTCAACACCCATGTGTTTCCCGTCTGTAATTTCAGATTCACTTTCCCTTTTCCAACCATTTGACAAGGCTTACCATCTCCTAAATAAATTTCTCCAAAGTCTCCCTAGACATATTCATGAAAAAATTCCCTATTTGGGGATCCATGGAAAGAGGCACCAAAATATAAAACCCAAGATTCTAATTTATCTAAAGAACATACCAGAGCATCCTGTGCAACAATATCTGCAGCATCTACTTCTTTATTTCCTTCTTACTGATCTTCCACCAACCAACAATCTTTCTTTACATGCCCTTGCTTTCCACAATTCTAGCAGGTTATTCTGCCATACCTAGATTTGGATCTCTTGCCTATCAGATTTGGATCTTCTGCCTGTCATTGACCTTGATCTCCCATGCTCGATCTTCTCTCTTTGCCTTCCCCTACTTTCAACACTCAAAGCATTCCCTGATGATTCACCTGTGCTTTTCCTACGAATTTCTTCATTCAAGATTACACTCACAACATCATCCACTTTTAGGATTTTTGAAGCAGACATAGTATTACTAACTGCCATTACCAAACTCTCCCAACTTTTAGGTAATGAGCATAAGATTAAGAGAGCCTTAATTTCATCATCAAAAACAATATTGAGTGAATTTAACTGGTTTACCAAACCATGGAAATCACTAAGATGACTATGAATAGATCCACCTTCCAACATTTGCAAATTAAATTATTGCTTCATAAGAAATACCTTATTTGAAGCTGAGGGTTTTTCATATAAATTTGCCAAATATTCCATCAACTCTACCATTGTTTTAGCATGTGATAAGTTGGAAATCACAGACGATGCAAGGCTCAACCTTATAGATCCCAGAGCCTTTCGATCAAGAACCTCTCATTCTTCATCCTTCATATCTGTGGGCTTGCATGTAACCCCACCCAATGGTAAGTACAAATCTTTCTGATATAGATAATCTTCTATCTACATCCTCCATAATTGATAATTCTTGCCATTAAACTTCTCCATTCGTAGCTTACTTTTTTCTGCCATTGTTATACTCCCACTCAAACAAAAACCCCTGTGAGTGACTTATAATCAACAAACACTAACTAGATCTGATACAACTTGTTAGTAACCCAGCCAAAATCTCTGATACCACTTGTCAGGATCCAACTCCTCAATAAGAGTATAATATGATTACCTTTTATAAGCAACTAAACATGGAATTATACCAGAATTAACAAGTAACTAGAATTCACAAATGACATGAAATATGAGAGACAATAACAATCTTGTATTAATAATCATGCTAGAAGGAAATACAATGAAGATGCCACAATCTTCCACACCTCTCAGATGTACAGATCTCTTTCCCTCAAGAGTTCACTCTCTCAATTATGGTCCAAACAAACAAATCAAACGCAGAGTTGTTGTTCACCTCCAACCAGTCAGTATCAATACTGCCAGTACACAAGTACTCAAAGTACTTCAAGTAGATCTCCTTAATCTTGCAACAACCTACAAATCAACTTGATCTTACTTACCATGTATAACTTCTTTCTAATCTTGCAACAACTTGTAGATCAACCTATTATTACAATTGGAAGGATCTCTTCCTTTCCTTACTCCTCAATTAGAATACATGCTAATGAGTCTATAAATAGATCCCATACTAAACAATAACTTAGACTTCTAATTTACAATAATTAGACACACAACTCAAGACTCAAAATAGTCTTTACATGAAAATAAATGGTTCAACAAACTAACTTTTCATGCAATGAATAGTTCTGGAACCGCATAGGAGACTGACATCGATCGTTGTCTGACTAGAGATGATCGACGTCAATTGACTCCTACCGATGTCGGTTGCCCTTTGGACTAAAGATGACCAATGTCAGTTGCGCTACTGACGCCAGTATCCCTTGAACTCAACAACCTCCTACATGTCTGCATCAGTGAAGCTTTTAGCTCCACAACCTAACAATCTCCCACTTGGAGATAAATAGTTATAACTATACCTGTACTTGTACATCATCTAGTTTATTTCCTGGCTTTGTATCCCTTTTCAAGATGAATCTTGAAGACCAACCACCATAAATACTATGGTGCACCTCCTATCATCCAAATCACTTGCCACATCTGCATCTATAGACCCATGTAGTAAAGAACTTGACCCTACATAGCATGTGCACCTGCTGCTGGTCCCTCTCAGATATCTAAGAATCCATTGAATTGCCCTTCAGTGCTTCTTTGTCAGATTGGCTCCAAACTTGCTGATAGCTCCCACTACTTTAACAAACTCAGGTTTAGTACACATGTACTCAACCTCATCATGTGAATGAGGACACTGTTCATAGAACTGTCCAACCATCGGTGTGCTAACCGGTTTCACACAATCATCTGGAGACAAAATCAACTTGTGACCTTCCATGTCTCTAGAACATACTCATGCCAAAGAATCTTATAGCTCCCAGATTCCTCATGACACACCTCTGAACTAACTTTACCATTAGTTCAACAACTCCCTTCATATGTGACCCTGCAACAAGCACAACATATAATAATAGGATAATGTAGCTAATATTATCCAACTTGGTAAAGAAAACACAATGGTTAAACCTCCATTATCCTACAGCTAACTCAAGACCATATACCTTGGCCTTTCATCTCACGTGTCCATTCCCGCTATTCTTTATCCTAAAAATCCATTTGTCTTTCAGTACTTTCTTCCAAATAGAAACTCTACCAAAAAAAAACTCCCATTTGGTTCTGCTCCAAGGAATCACATTCCTCATCCATGCCAGATTCCCACTATTTCTTGGATTCTACATGCTCTGCTTCTTTAATAACTTCCTAGGTCTTGACCATCAGTGAGCAACAAGTAGTGTAAAGAAGGGAAATGATGAATTTGAGGCTTACTTACCCTTTCAATCCTCCATATGGGCGTTTGAGACTCCTTGACAGCTTGTTATCCACCCAAGATTCATCTCAATGATCAATGTCGGTCACATTTCAGTCTGCACCTGATCGACGTCAGTTCTATGTGACTAACCTCATCACCGATGCCGGTTCCCTGACTGATGCTGGTGTTTACTTGTCTAGAGTCACCAACGTCGATCTGCACATACCTGACATCGGTCCCTGTCTGGATGTCGATGTTAGTTTTCTAACTGATGTCGGTCTCCATGTTTTACTTGTGAGCAATGAATTTTACCCACAAGCTCCTTTTGGATCAAAACCTTGTCCAAATAAACCTTGCTCTACTTAGAATTCTTTAGCCCCTTGCACTGATCTCTATCTGTCATCTTCTCTTTGAAAACAAGGCTTTCCTATTCTTGTCATGAACATTAGATTTCTTCCTTCTGAAATACTATGATCCTCCAACAGAAGCTACCACCTTCTTTGTTGACCTAGTGTCAAGAAATGTCACTTTCATCTTTTGCTTACAAAAATTTTGATCTATGCTTTTCAAATCCAAAAGCATACATTTTGACTCAAGAACATGCATCTCCTTCTTATTCATGTGACCAAGCCTATTAAGCCACATCTTTGAATCTACAGCTGAAGTAGATAAACCAAAAGGAGAATCAGTAATACAAGTAGATAGATAAAGAGTACCTACTTTCTTACCTCTTGCTAAAATAAGTGCACCCTTGGAAACTTTCAAAGAGTCCACTGTGAGAGTTACTATGCAACCCTCATCACCCAACTTTCCAACAAAAATCAAATTCCGCTTTAGGACTAGGACATGCATGACCTCCTTCAACACCCATGTGTTGCCCGTTTGCAATTTCAGCATCACTTTCCCTTTGCCAACCATTTGACAAGGCTTACCATCCCCTAAATAAATTTCTCCAAAGTCTCCCTGGACATATTCATGAAAAAATTCCCTATTTGGGGATGCATGGAAAGAGGCACCAGAATCTAAAACCCAAGATTCTAATTTATCCAAGGAACATACTAGAGCATCCTGTGAAACAATATCTACAACATCTGCTTCTTTATATCCTTCTTGCTGATCTTCAACCAACCAACAATCTTTCTTTACATGCCCTTTCTTTCCACAATTCTAGTAGGTTATTCTACCATACTTGGATTTGGATCTCCTACCTATCTTTGACCTTGATCTCCCATGCCGATCTTCTCTCTTTGCCTTCCCTTGCTTTCAACACTCAAATCATTCCCTGATGATTCACCTGTGCTTTTCCTGCAAATTTATTCATCCAAGATTACACTCACAACATCATCTAATTTTAAGATTTTTGAAGCAGATGCAATATTACTAATTGCCAGTACCAAACTCTCCCAACTTTCAGGTAATGAGCATAAGATTAAGAGATCCTTAATTTCATCATCAAAAACAATATTGACTGAATTTAACTGGTTTCCCAAACCATGGAAATCACTAAGATAACTATGAACAGATCCACCTTCCAACATTTGCAAATCAAATAATTGCTTCATAAGGAATTCCTTATTCAAAGCTGAGGGTTTTTCATATAAATTTGCCAAAGATTTCATCAACTCTACCATTGTCTTAGCCTGTGATAAGTTGGAAATCACAGACGATGCAAGGGTCAACCTTATAGATCCCAGAGCCTTCCAATCAAGAACCTCCCATTCTTCATCCTCCATATCTGTGGGCTTACATGCAACCCCACCCAATAGTAAGTACAAATCTTTTTGATACAGATAATCTCTATCTACATCCTCCATAATTGATAATTCTTGCCCTTAAACTTCACCATTTGTAGCTTACTTTCTTCTACCATTGCTGTAATCCCACTAAAATAGAAACCCCTATGAGTGACCTGTAATCAACAAACACTAACCAGATCTGATACAACATGTTAGTAACGCAACCAAAAGCTTTGATACCACTTGTCAGGTTCCAACTCCTCAATAAGAGTATAATATGATTACCTTGTATAAGTAATTAAACACAGAATTATACTAGAATTAACGAGTAACTAGAATTCACAAATGACACAGAATATGAGAGACAATACATAATCTTGTATTAATACTCATGCCAAAAGGAAATACAATGAAGATGACACAATCTTTCACACCTCTCAGATGTATAGATCTATTTCCCTCAAGAGTTCACTCTCTTAATTACGGTCCCAACAAACAACTCAAACACAGAGTTATTGTTCACCTCCAACCAGTCAGTATCAATACTGCTAGTACAAAAGTACTCAAAGTACTTCAAGTAGATCTCCTTAATCTTGAAATAACTTGCAAATCAACATGATCTTACTTACCATGTAGAACTTCTTCCTGATCTTGCAACAACCTGCAAATCAACCTGTTCTTACAATTGAAAGGATCTCTTCCTTTCCTTAATCCTCAATTACAATACATGCTAACGAGTCTATAAATAGATCCCATAATAAATAATAACTTAGACTTCTAATTTACAATAATTAGACACACAGCTCAAGACTTGAAATAGTCTTTACATGTAAACAACTGATTCAACAAACTAACTATTAATGCAACGAATAGTTCTAGAACCGCACAGGAGAATGACGTCGATCATTATTTAATTAGAGATAACCGATGTTGGCCAACTCCTACCAATGTAAGTTGCTCTTTGTATTAAAGATGACTGACATCAGTTGTACTATCGATGCCGGTATCCCTAGAACTCAGCAACCTCCTCCATATCTGCATCAGTGAAGCTTTTAGCTCCATAACCTAACAATCTCCCACTTGGAGATAAACAAATACAATTGTACCTGTACTTATACATCATCTAGTTTTCTTCCTGGATTTGTATCCCTCTTCAAGATCAATCTTGAATACCAACCACCACAAATCCTATGGTGCACCTCCTGTCATCCAAATCACCTGCCACATCCACATCTACAAACCCATGTAGAAAATAACTTGACCCTGCATAGCATGTGCACCTACTGCTGGTCCCTCTCAGATATCTGAGGATCCACTGAACTGCCCTCTAGTGCTTCTTTCCCAGATTGGCTCTAAACTTGTTGACAGCTCCCATTGCTTGGTCAAACTCAAGTTTAGTACACATGTACTCAACCTCATCATGTGAATCAAGACACTGTTTATAGAACTCTCTAACCATTAGTGTGCTATCCAATTTCACACGATCATCTGGAGATAAAATCAACCTGTGACCTTCCATGTCTCTAGAACACACTCATGCCAAAGAATCTTGTTGCTCCCAGATTCCTCATGACACACCTCTAAACTAACTTTAACTTTAGTTTAGCAACTCCCTGCATATGTTACCTTGCAACAAGCACAGCATACAATAACAGGATAATGTAGCTAATATTATCCAACTTGGTAAAGAAAACACAATGGTTAAACCTCCATTGTCTTATAGCTAACTCAAGACCATATACCCTGGCCTTTCATCTCACGTGTCCATTCCCGCTCTTCTTTATCCTAAAAATCCATTTGTCTTTCAGTTCTTTCTTCTCGCTGGCAACTCTACAAAAAAAACATCCCGTTTGGTTCTGCTCCAAGGAATCACATTCCTCATCCATGCCAAGCTCCTAGTATTTCTTGGATTTTACCTCCTCTGCTTCTTTAATAACTTCCTGGTTCTTAACCATAAGTGAGCAACAAGTAGTGTAAAGAATGGAAATGATGAATTTGAGGCTTACTTACCCTTTTAGTCCTCCATATGGGCATTTGAGACTCCTTGACAGCTTGCTATTTGCCCAAAATCCATCTCAGTGATCGATGTCAGTCACATCTCAGTCTGCACCTAATTGATGTTAGTTCCATGTGACTGACCTCATCACCGACATCAGTTCCCTGACCGACACTAGTGTTTACTTATCTGGAGTCATTGACATTGGTCTGCACATAGCTAACGTCAGTACCTATTTGGATGCTGATGTCAATTTTGTAACTGACATCAGTCTTTATGTTTTACTTGTGAGCGATGACTTTTACCCGTGAGCTCCTTTTGGATCAAAACCTTGTCCAAATCAACCTTGCTCTACTCAAAATTCTTTAGCCCCTTGCACTGATCTCTGTCCATCATATTCTCCTTGAAAACCAAGGTTCTTATCATGAACATCATATTTCTTCCTTTTGAAATACTGTGATCCTCCAATAGAAGCTACCACCTTCTTTGTTGACCCAGTGTCAAGAAACGTCACTTTCTTATTTTGCTTACAGAAATCTCGATCCATGCTTTTCAAATCGAAAAGCATACCTTTTGACTCAAGAACATGCATCTCCTTCTTATTCATGTGACCAAGCCTATTAAGCCACATCTTTGAATCTACAGCTGAAGTAGATAAACCAGAAGGAGAATTAGTAATACAAGTAGATAGATAAAGAGTAACTACTTTCTTACCTCTTGCTAAAAAAAGTGCACCCTTGGAAACTTTCCAAGAGTCCACTGTGAGAGTTATTGTGCAACCCTCATCACCCAACTTTCCAACAGAAATTAAATTCTGCTTCAGGACTGGGACATGCATGACCTCCTTCAATGGCCATGTGTTGCCTGTCTGCAATTTCAGATTCACTTTCCCTTTGCCAACCATTTGACAAGGCTTACCATCCCCTAAATAAATTTATCCAAAGTCTCCCTAGACATATTCATGAAAAAATTCCCTATTTTGGGATGCATGGAAAGAGGCACCAAAATCTAAAACCAAAGATTCTACTTTATCCAAGGAACATACCAGAGCATCTTGTGTAATAATATCTGCAACATTTGCTTCTTTATTTCCTTCTTGCTGATCTTCAACCAACCAACAATCTTTCTTTACATGCCCTTGCTTTCCACAATTCCAACAAGTTATTCTGCCATACCTAGATTTGGATTTCTTGCCTATGTTTGAACTTGATCTCCCATGCTCAATCTTCTCTCTTTACCTTCCCCTACTTTCAACACTCAAACCATTCCTTGATGATTCACCTGTGCTTTTCCTACGAATTTCTTCATTCAAGATTACACTCACAACATCATCCACTTTTAAGACTTTTGAAGCAGACATAGTATTACTAACTACCATTACCAAACTCTCTCAACCTTCAGGTAATGAGCATAAGATTAAGAGAGCCTTAATTTCATCATCAAAAACAATATTGAGTGAATTTAACTGGTTTACCAAACCATGGAAATCACTAAGATGACTATGAACAGATCCACCTTCCAACATTTGCAAATTAAATAATTGCTTCATAAGAAATACCTTATTTGAAGCTGAGGGTTTTTCGTATAAATTTGCCAAAGATTCTGTCAACTCTATCATTGTCTTAACTTGTGATAAGTTAGAAATCACAGATGATGCAAGGCTCAACATTATAGATCCCAGAGCCTTCCGATCAAGAACCTCCAATTCTTTATCCTTCATATCCATGGGCTTGCATGCAACCCCACCCAACGGTAAGTACAAATCTTTCTGATACAGATAATCTTCTATCTGCATCCTCCATAATTGATAATTCTTGCCATTAAACTTCTCCATTCGTAGCTTACTTTCTTCTGCCATTGCTATACTCCCACTCAAATAGAAACCACTGTTAGTGACCTGTAATCAACAAACACTAACCAGATCTGATACAACCTGTTAGTAACCCAACCAAAAGCTCTGATACCACTTGTCAAGATCCAACTCCTTAATAAGAGTACAATATGATTACCTTGTATAAGCAACTAAACACAGAATTATACTAGAATTAACAAGTAACTAGAATTCACAAATGACACAGAATATGAGAGACAATACACAATCTTGTATTAATACTCATGCCAAAAGGAAATATAATGAAGATGCCACAATCTTCCACACCTCTCAAATGTATAGATCTCTTTCTCTCAAGAGTTCACTCTCTCAATTATGGTCCCAACAAACAACTCAAACACAGAGTTGTTGTTCACCTCCAACCAGTCAGTATCAATACTGCCAGTACACAAGTACTCAAAGTACTTCAAGTAGATCTCCTTAATCTTGAAACAACCTACAAATCAACATGATCTTAATTACCATGTATAACTTTTTCCTGATCTTGCAACAACCTGTAGATCAACCTGTTCTTACAATTGGAAGGATCTCTTCCTTTCTTTAATCCTTAATTACAATACATGCCAATGAGTCTATAAATAGATCCCATACTAAACAATAACTTACACTTCTAATTTACAATAATTAGACATGTAGCTCAAGACTCGAAATAGTCTTTACGTTCAAACATCTGGTTCAACAAACTAACTGTTCATGCAACGAACAGTTCTGGAACCACCTAAGAGACCGACATCGGTCACTGTCTGATTGGAGGTGACCAACGTCGGCCAAATCCTACTGATGTCGATTTCCCTTTAGACTGAAGATGAGCAATGTTGGTTGCGCTGCTAATGCCGATATCCCTAGAACTCAGTAACCTCCTCCATGTCTACATTAGTGAAGCTTTTAACTCCGCAACCTAATAGGATATTGGTGGTAGTAATTTGTTTTCATTGATGTTAAGGGGCATTGGTGATGACAAAGTGGTATGAGAGTGCTCTTGGTTTAGCATGCATGATCTTAGTACTCAATTCAGTCTTGGATACTAGTGGGAGTAGTTAGAGAAGTTAGTTCTATGGAGGCATGAGTGCATATAATGGATCTTGGAGAGAGATAATATGACATGTGCTTGGTATGATCCTAGCAGGATAAGTATTCTCAAATGGTCCTCATGTGGAGTGAAAATCATCCTATTCTTTGTGTGCTTCACTTTGCTAGGTTGCATGATAAGCTAAGATTTATATGTATTGTGTATTCCTAGTTTTTGGTTATATTATTTTAGATGAGTTGATTTAAGATATATAAGGTGTTATGATCTCAGTGGATAAGTTTCCAAGTATCTTTAAGAGGCAAGTTGGTTTGGTGGTTCTAGGCCTATTAGGCAAGGTAGGCCAATGAAGTCCTTTTGAGCAATCATGAAGATATTTAAGTTATTCAAGATCCTTTAGGAATGGTTTTATGGTATGACATGGTTGTTCAAATGTTTTGACCAAGTTTTAGGCCATGACGAGGAAGAGAAAGCAAGTTAGTATGTTGGGATGTTTTTTGTGCATGTAAAATAGAGGTTTCATATCCTAAGAAGAAGTTTTTGATAATTATTGGAATGTGTAGACTTTGCATAGTGATATGAGCATTTTTGGAGAGGTGACACATGTACCTAAGAATCCTTTCCAATTAAGTTTTAGTGGATTTAGGGATAGAGCTCTATGAACATTTGTTAAGAATGTAAACTAGTCAGAAACCCTTTATAAACCCTCTTAATGGAGTGATTGGAGAGATATTGATAGAAAGGACCAAAAATGTATTGGTTGACCAAGTTTGAATATTTTAAGGTATAAAGGACTCGTCTAGGAATCTCTAGGTGGTAGTGGTGTGTCAGGGCAATGAGCAAAAGGTGTAGAAATATGCTTGTTTCTAAAGATTTTAATATTATAGTCAAGGTTGACTGAGTCAACGCATAAGAATCATTAGATTTTGAAGGTCATGACTTATTATTGAGTAATATTAATAACATTTTGAAAGTTATGTGCTCTACGTCAATTATCTATGTTAATAAAGATGGCCTATTGTTAATCTACCAAATAGTGACAATAATGACAAAAAGCTAGTATGAGTGAGAATCCATTTAAGGATGGTGTGCAGGAGAGTAGGGATGAATCCAATGGTTTGGGGTTATTTTTTAATACCTATGTATTATTTTTCCTTCATTGGTATGTGATTTTACTACCATACATAGGAAATAAGGTGCTTTCAAAGTGGCTTATCTAAGTAGTGAAGACTGTGATATAGTGATCTGAGGAATTTATTCTTTAGACCAATGGATGCTACTAAAAAAAGAGAACTATCTAATTTAGAGTAATATAGAGATCACATATAATATATGAATGTGGATTAGATATTATGAAAATTTTCTTTCATAAACTATACAAGAACATCTACGTGACTAGTTTTTGGAACTTGTAGGTAGTTTGGAGTTGCCTATTTTAAGAGGCTAGTTTGAGTTATTCTATGAAGAGTTTGAGGTGAGTGAGACCTTCGTGGAATTATATGAGTGTGAAATATTCATTAAATGGGTTTTTTATTCATATTTTGTCTCTATTTTTTTTGGATCAGTCAAAGATATTTGATTGAGTTTCTGGTGTGCATGACCAGTTTGAGTAATCAGTTTGTCTGAGTTAGTTTGGACTTGTGTGAGATATGTGAAGATGAAATATGGATTTTGAGTTTTTTTTTAAGTCATTGCAGACCTATACATGTGTTTTTTCATTTTTTTTTATAAAATAATTATTATTCCTTAGTTCTTCTTGGCAATATTTTTTGGGTGTTTGAAGGACTTGGAGTGACAGAGAGAATGGATTGGATTGAGTAGTGGTTTGGAGTTCCAAATTTTGCAGACCCATGTGTGAGTGATAAATAATATATTTTAGGAAGGTTTTATATGTTTCACCTATTTTTTAAGGCTAAATATGGTTCAATAAATTCAAGGTGCAACGAGTACTAATGCATTAGGCCTAAATGAGATCTAAAGGAGGATTAAGATTGATTTGGGTTATGACCAACGTATGGAGAAATTTTGACATTAATTTAAAATGTATATAAGTGAAGCATCTTGGCTGACCAAGATGGGTTTGATGAAAGAGTGTTATATATATTAGGTGTATTTGGACTATTTGTGGCAGAGAGTGTGTGTGGACTAAAGTGAATAAAAGAGCTTAGTCAGGGAGTAGATACGGGTAATTAAAGACCATCAAAGGGATAATACTATTATTCATGCTTTTTTGATCAAGTTCATGAGCTAAAAATTGATTAGACATAACATTCTAAAGGGTGACTTGGTTGAACGAATGAGGTAGGTGTGCCTACTTGGAGAAGAAAAGCAGTTTTGTAGGTGTTAGAATAATACAAGGTCATCATCAGGTGTAGAATACATTTGAGTAGTGGTGGAAATCAGATCAGATGTGTTTGAGTGGGTGCTTAATAACCTAGGGGGTTGTAGCATCCTTGCTAGTTAGAGTTAGTTAAAGTTCTAGTTGAAGCCAAACTAAATTGAGAGGTGCATACTCCTTGATCAGTTGGAGCTATTCTAAAGTATCTAGTTTGTATTATACATATATGAATTTATTCCATTGGTTTGTAGAATTGAGAGTGTTTTTTCTCCCTATAGGGAGTTTTCCACATGAATAATGTGTTCATATGATGCATGTTCTTGTTCATGCTTTGGATGTATAGAATTTCATGTTCATGTTACTTGATCAAATTGATTTATGATGAATGAGTTTAAGATTTGAATAATATTTTTTGACTACAAATTCACACCCCCCCCAACCTCCCCCTCTTAGTATCTACTTCCAAATAATTGTATTTGTGAAAAATCTATAATTCTAAATAAATGGTTGAATAGTGATTGAATACATTGTTCAAAGCAACCTAGTCAAATTTCATGTCTTTGAACTATTGGATGGTTCAAAATTACAACATTAAAGGGGTTGAATATTATTTATTATCTTTAATTGTTGATTTTATTGAGATTTTTGTGTGATTTCAAATTTTAGAGATTTCTATCAAAATGGATCTCTGGATATTAGTTTACAAATTATGAGTAAGCACATGTAATTAAATTTGACTTTGGGACATAACATATAGTCCATTTGATTGTTTTATGAATTCATTTCTCAAATACTCCATGCATAAGAATTAATAAAAAATTAATGGTCTTAGTCACCCATTCCTTCCAATTTTTATTTTGATTTTATGGCACAAGATTTTGTAGGTTTATTTAACACATGACATTTTTTATTATCTTTGGTGGTTGAGTCATCCTTATAGGATTTAATTTGTTATTATATCTTTATAATTGTCACTGTATCATTGAATCGTGAATTTTTATAGCTGATCATGTCAAAATAGGACATGTGGATATTTTTTAATTTATCATTTGATTTATAGTTATTATTGCATCCTTAGGTTGTGTTAGTTTATAAATAAATGAGATGATAATACATAAAAATCTATCATGAAGGGAGACACATAGAATAATCAATAAATGATACTTCATAGCTAACAATGTAAAACATGCCATGTAAAAATCTATCACTGCATTGATCAATTTGTACATTTGAGCTATGTATATTCTTTAATTTACTTATGTGAATTGATATGTTGACACTTGGAAAGATCTTCTTAATTTTATTGGTCTCTTGTATTTATGAATTATATTTCTACCCCAAATATTGTGTTCAAATGAGATTTAGATACATTGAGAAATCTCATATAGTCATGTGGTCAATGGTTTTTGTATTTCAAGACTATGGACTAAGAGACAAAATGCATCAAGATGAAAACATGTGGAACAATCTTATGTAATTAGTTAATCACATGATTTATTAATAGATTTTTGTACTGATTAATGGTAATGGACCAAGATCTGGACACTTGGTAGGACATTGCTTAGGTTGCATGCTAATTTTTTTTTATGAATCCTAAATTTATTTATACAATCTTTAAAGTTTTGACAAACAAGTAACACATGTTTGTAGATTTATAAAACAAAATAAAATTAATAATCAAATAGTTAGGTTGGATAGTCAAATAAAGTCATATAATGTCTGGACTAACTTTGACCACACTTCAAGCCTAAAATTTATGGAATAACAATGAAAATGAGTGGCGGTAAGCTTAAGATTAAATAGTTTTATAAGTTCAAAGGTAATTCATGTGTTGATAAGGATTATAAAATTTTAAAATGCGTGGGTCCTTATTTTAATTTAACTTTGAAAATGTGGCATGTTGGTCATAACAAATGGTGAGTCACTGGAAAATATTTTTACTATTTGAGAAACCAAAACTTTTGGTCTAACTACAATTAGATAATGCCAATTTTATAAGGAACAAATAATTAAATAAAAGAAATTAAGAAGGTTTCAACATGATCATGCAACATACTAAAGCTCATTCAAATTTTAGATTGTATTTGATTATGTAATGGTTATTTCCCATTGTTATGATAATTTGATCAAATATTAGATAAATGTTTATCACTCTTTATTGTTTTATTTCTCTAGTTATGTTAACTTTTACATGCTTATTTATAGGAAGCCATGCATTGATTTACTGCTAGCCAGTCATCCATAGCCCAAACATAGATACCTTTGATTCCACCTTAATAATTTATGTTTTGATAGCCACAAATCCATATTCCTAATAAATATTAATTGAGTCACCCCTCTTCCATATGTATGTATGTATTTATATACGTATGCATATTTTGTGAATATTTTTGGAAGAAGGGTTTTGAAATATCATTGGTTGGTTGTATACACACACATACACATACATTCATATATACATACATGTATGTACACACACACACATTACAAAAATTCATGGAATTATGGTTGGGTATTACCATTGATTTGGTGTATAGAAATAAACTTCATTGTAAATAATAAATTTCACTCTAATTTTTTATTTCTTAGTGTTTATTATCTCTCAAAAAACTTTTAAGCATGTAAATGTGGAATTAATTTTTCAAAACAAGAAGTCTTTCTAAAATTTTAAAGAAATATCAACGCAACTTTCATCAATTTGATAAATCTATTTTATCCAAACAATACTTTCCATTTAGTCATCATATGTACCTTAATTATAAGACCCAAATTCATCACAAATAAATCTATGAATATACTTAAGTGTGATTAACTAATCTTCGAGAGAAATTTTGTAAATATATTTGTAAGTTGTAAAAATGACCTTATTAAGTCCCACAACTAACTAGGAAAATATAATTTAAGAAAAAATAAAATCTAATATAGGAAAATAAGAAATCTAATCTAGGAAAACATGAAATCTAATATACCTTTACTACTAAATCAAAGATCATAATTATTGCAATATTATCCCAATTAGAGAAACCATGAAATAATTTTTAAATCATTCCACATTAACTAGAAAATCCAAATCATTAACTAGTAGATATTTCAAACAAAAAGCATTGTTACCCAATATTTCAAACATTTGATATGGTTCGATCCATAATTGGGTTAAATTATAATTTTATGTTTCATTATCATGTTTTTTATCTGATATGAGGACTAAGTGTAAAATACTAAAAAATTTAACTTTTTGTCTTTTTTCAAACCATCTCTTGATAATGTCTTAATGTTTCCTAAAATTTTGTAAAACTTTCATTATTGCATCGTCCATCTGAAAGATGTCCAATAGCTTAAACTGAATCATGTCATCATCTTTTATATACTCTTGCATAAATTGGTATGTTGAAAACTTAGGATTAATAGGGAAAAGGGTTTTTTTCCATAAACCAATAGGAAAAGTGAAGTTTATAAATATTTTTTAAGTTTACATATGTCTTCCCATAATGCATACTTCAATAATAGGTGTTATTTTATTGGTTTACTTTTTGCATATTAATTTGAAGTCTCCATCAGATTATTTTTGGTAGATTCAACAAATCCATTCCCTTCTCGATAATAATGTGAAGAAATATTGAAAATAATATGAATTTTTTATTCCCACTTAGTAAATTTTGTGGATTGGAAAGTTACACCATTATCACATATTAAAGAACTTGGTGTTCCAAACCTATTCAAGATGTTTTCCTAAAGGAATTTTATTACATATTATTTTATAGAGTTATTTTTGGCAACCACTTCAATCCATCCCATTAAATAGTTTATATTTTTTAGCATAAACTTGTGTATAATTAATGAATTTGGATTTATAACCCATAAAAAACTCAAACCCTAATGTGCAAAAGGGTATATTTCAATCATAGGTTGTAGAGGTATGTCTACATGTATTTACACTCTCCCAAATAGTTATAATTGATTTCATGTTCTCACATGAATATGTGCATCATTTAAAATAGTGGGAAAATAACACTCCATCCTTAATATTTAATATGTTATAGCATTGCTTGAGATATCACCACTTCCTATCTTCTTATGAAAGTTGTCAAGGATATCAACTTCTTATTTAAAAACTCATCTTAAATAGATGCATTCATAAATTTTTTTGACACAACACTCACATTTTATCATATATTTTGATTATTAGGTCTTTATTGGTCTTATTTGTTCCCTATTTAATTTTTGAGTACATGTTCTTATGATCAGGTAATGAACAATCTAGGTATACTAGTCATTGCTAACTATATGAGACTGGTTGACTTAATGGAAATGTCTGGATCAATCTCTACCATTAGCTAAAATATGTTTCTTACTTATAAAATCTTTTAGGTCTAATATCAAATCTTAACTCCTATAGTTTGGCCATCCATTTGTCTCTTTGTTCATCTAATTCATTATACCCAAGCGCAAGGTTAATATCTAGGTTTGGGATAATGTGTATGTCTTATTACATATAATGTAGTGCTTGAATTTAGTCAAAAATTTGATCAAGGAATAAATTTTACACTAAATAAGAGAGTAATTTAATTATGTTTCATTCATGTTGGTGCATGACAAGATGATAGGATGTTCACTATCTTAAACTTTTTGAGTAAGCACAGTTGTTATAGTATGTTTTAATACAAATGAGTCTAATAATAAATCATTTGTAAAATCTAGACTGATTAAGATTAGGTCCTAAGCAATGGATTTTTTGACATTATGGAAATATTTTTTTGCCTTAGTTTTTCATTTCACTTTTACATCCTATTTTATTATAACATTCAATGATTTCACAATCTCTACAAATCTTGAAATGAATATTCGAAAAAAAATTATCTTACCAAAGAAGTAATGTTAGGATATGGAATACTTAAAACAAATTTAACTCTTTTAAGATAAATATAAATACCAAATTTGGTTATAATATATCCTAATAACATACTTTATGTTTCTCTAAAAATACTCTTCTTTGGGTTCAATGACTTTCCATACGTCCTACATCTATAAAATACTCTCTACAAGTGGGCCACATGATCTATTATATCCTTATAAAATAAAGTTAGATCATCCATGTATAATGGTTTATTTACCAATAATACATTAAAAATAAAAATCCATGACATGATAACTCATATAACATACATTGATTAATTCAAAAATAATTCTTTTGTTTACAAAGGTTACCCATTTATGAGAGCAATTAATTTTAATTTGATCATCATTTTCTACTAACACCTAATTTTATCCTAAAAAACCATCCAAAAGGATATCATTTAAGACCCATTAACCATCTTAATTACTAATTTTATGGAAGACAAAGGATAGTTATCATTTTTTGAATCTTGATTAATATTTATTAAATTTACATAAAGTCTGATTTCACCATTCTTCTTGCACATAGGAAATAGGTTAAAAACCTAGTTAGAATGTCTGATATGAAGTTATTTTTAGAATCTAACAACTTCTAAACATATTTGTAGCCTAAATTTTTATACTCAAATCCTATTACTATTTTTATCAATAAAAAACTAAAATCTAAACACATCAATAAGAGGGGTTAAAAGAGATAATCAAATTATTATAAGTGATCTTACCATCAATTTTATTCTTTATAACTCATTTCCAAGATTTTTAAATATATACTTAATGCCAAATTTGAAAGATGTTAGATTTCTTTCTTGAGAGTTGATAATGGCTTTGAATAGATAATTGTGCTTGATAATGGATCTTGATGGATGCAAGAATGATTGTAAGGGTAGCAAGATAGTAAGAAGGATCTAAGTTTTCAAGTTAGTTTCATGGAGAGCATGAGCTTAGTTATATATTAAATTGAGGGAGAAATCAATGGCTCAAGTTTAATTTTGAGCCATCGAGATCGATGGCTAGGATATTTCCAAAGAATTTAAAATTCCTTGGAAACCCCTAAAATGGAAAATTATAGAGGAAAAAGGAATAAAATGGAGGAGATTTATACAATCCTCTAGTTATATAAATATCTTATTATGGTTGAGGGGTTTAATAATAATTAGGAATAGGGTGGTAGATGGGTAGTTGGAATAAATTGTATTTTTAAATTGGCTAATGGCTTAGGGATTAGGTTAGTTGATAAATGGGTTTTGTTAGGGGATTAATATATGGATTAATTGGTTATGGGATGGAGTAAGGTTTTATATATTATAGTAAATGGTATATGGAGAAATGGGATATTAATTACATTAGCTAGAAAATGGAGTTATAGGTTAAACTAGCAAAATTAGCAAAATTAGTAGGGTGAGTGGATTTTAATGCATATATTTTGTCCCTATTATAAAGGGCATTATGAGTGGATAGGATGGAAGGAGTAATGGTATTTTAAATAATAACCATATTTATAATGTTAGACAATGTTAAAAATGAGTTAATAAGATATGATTCCCCCTCGAGGGAGTAGGTGGGTAGAACCAACCCGGATGGTCACTAAAATAGAAATCTCAAGGGTTGGATAAGACCATGATGATAAAATGGGGTTGGGATACCCCAAATAATATCTATGGTTGAGGTGCCTCAAGGTTTGAGACAAGGGGGTAAAGTTTTAAAGTTGTGATGGGTTATAAACAAATGACCAATGTGTAGAAAGTGATTGGATTGATAAGATGAAATTAATTGAGATGGGATGGGTTCAAGCCTATGATAATTTTTGTAGTAAAGACACATGCTATGAAAAGGATTGAAAATTGATAGTAGAGATAAGAGTTGTTGATTGAGGATAAGGAGCTACTTTACATAAGATTTTAAACTTGAAATTATCGATTGACTAGTTTGAAGATGGGATGGTGATGAGGGATGAATGATGGTTAAGCTATCTCTAGACACAAAAGTGAGACCAAGTTATGTCTACATAGTCTTAGGATATTAATTATGTAGTATGAATTTAGAGCTTATGGAATAAATCATGCAAATTAGAACCAAAATATCAAACTACCAAGTTAAGATCTAGAGCCATTGATATCGAATGCAACTAGATGAATGAATAATTCAAACCAACATTCTAATCCTAAAACTAATTTCTCTAAACCATGATTAAATGGATATTAAAATAAGAGGGTTAGATTGATATTACTTAGACTCAGATTTTTGACATTATGATTTCTTGATTATGGATGTTGATGATGGATTCAAGGACATAGATTGACATGGGATTAATAGAATGATGAGAATTTTACCATGGATATGGCATGACAATTCAAGTTATCTTGTAGTTATTTTCAATGGAGGATTGGGTTATTTATATAAAATATGGAGGGAAGGATCAATGGCCTAAACTCAATCTTGGGCCATTAGAAACCATGGTTGAGGATTATCCAAAGAATTTGAAATTCCTTGGAAGCCTCTATATTTAGAGGATTCTAGAGAGGAATGGTGAGAATAGACAAGATAATAAAATTGGATAATTCTAGAATACATTAGGTTGGGTTAACACGGTTTAGTTAGGTGACTAGATAGGGATTAGGTGACTGATTAGGAACTAGGAGTATAGGAGAGCCTAGGAATAGGCTTAGTATGTGGTTAGGTGGGTCTTGGGAATTTAAAATTCCCAAATAATAGATAAGAGTGGATCAGGATAATATAAGAGATGATTTGGGGAATTAATGAAGAAGTGGGTTCAAACTATAGTTAGTGAACGAATAAATATTAATGGGGGATATGAGTTAAATGTTTAGAATGGGGTGATTTTAGGATGGTATTAGATGAGATAAATTAAATAAGTGGAATTAGTGTCATGAAATGAAGCAAGTGAATTTAGATGCATAGATTATTTATGAATGAGAATATCCAAAATAAGATTAAATATTATCTATCTTTGTCAAAAATGTTTATGTCCATCCTTAAGAGGTATGGTATATGTTATGACACTAGGATCAAAAATATTTAAATCTTCATAAGTCTAGGTGATCATATTCTTCTACTCAGTCAGTAATCATTTCACCATCTATTTTTCTTATTTATAAAAAATCAATCCAATGTTGACATGTTAGGGATGCTCATCTATTCCTAAATTCACCTTGGTAAAATCATTTTCACTTATCTTTTACAAGTTTTGTCTTTTTATCTTTGTGATCCATATCAAAGACCCATTCTAGTGACACCATTTATTTAGATATATTTTTTCTTTTAATGCAAATATGCCATCATCTTCACTTTCCTCTTTGTTCATTTGATCAAAATACATTTCCTCAATAGTCTAAGAATCAAAAGCATAATAATTACCCATGAATTGTATGATCTATTGGTCATCATCAAATACCTAAAAATAGTCAACATTATAAAATACCAAAGGTCATGTTACTGACACTATATTTTTTTCTTACATTTTGACCTCTTAAATTGGGCTAGATTTGCTACTAACATGGATAAAGAATTTGATGTCTAGTTTTGTTCTTTTAGGATTGATTTGATGTTATAAACATAAAATAATTTGATTAATTCCCAAGTTATGTTATTATACATTTTAAGATATGACAACTTGCATTGGTATCTGCTCCTAACTTTGTTAACAACTAGCTCTGAATATATAAACATTAACATTTGTTTAACACTATGATTTAATGTAAACTGGAGATTTATAATTGAATATTTATAATTTTAAGAGTTTTTAGTGTGAGTGATATTTAACATGAAAGAGGAAAGGTATTGATTCACATTAGGGTTAATCAGAGTTATGCCCACACTTGAGCCTTGTTTGGAGTGAGCCCTGTTAAAATATAAGGTCCAAAACTATGAAGGTACATTGAATTATCATTCATCATTATCAAGATCCATTGTAAAAGTGTAAGACCATACATGTGATGAATCAAAATTAAATATTTCAATTTTAGAATTATATTATGTGATTTCATACTTCATCTTTGGTTATCTAACAACCCTAATTTGATTTATGACTCCTTTCCAAGGTAACCACATATGTGAAAATTATATCACCATATATTTGTTAAATTTTTTGACTAATAAAAATAAATAATTAAACCAAAAACCTTAGGATTGTCAACTATAAGACTGCTAATATATTATTGGACACATGAATTAGAGCCAAGTTTCATGTGGACATTCCATTAGTTTCTTGAATAGTTTTTTAATTGTATGACCACTATTTTGAACTTATCTAGGGTCAAACATAATCTCTTACATATTCCATTGGAATCATTTTGGATGAAGCACTTGAATCAAATGATACATTATTTACATTCTTCCCAAAGATTCTATAGTTAATAGGAAAAGTGGGACTTTAGGTTTCTATTTATAAATGACCATGTTGGAATGTACAACCATGAATTTGTTAAGAGATAGTTTTATAGTTAAGGATTTCAAAAAGAGTTCCCTATATTCCATAATCTGTGCCAACTTATGAAGGGTAATGTTTGTATTGATTTTATTCATGTACTCAACTATGTTATATCCACTCTTATTATGTGGATCAACCTATTGTTGCTGGTCATTTCCTTTAGGAGGAAGCGGATTATTAATGGACTTTACATCAGGAGGAATGGTTGCATTATTTTTTGGATGTGCATAATTCATGATAGGTTGTTGATTCTTGTTTCTTAGATTGTAGTTATATATTTGAAATTTCTATAAGGCATGATTTATATTTTTTTATCTTCTAGATCATTCTCATCCTTAACAAGGAATGTGAATTGTATGTCTCAAACACCATTTTTATATTTGAAGGGATAGTGGAGAATACGTAGAAAAAATATATTGATTAGGCAAAATATTCTACCCATCTTCCCTAATTTGAATATGTCATAGGTGATAGAAAATTTTATACAATATAATTCACCATGTTGTGCAATGTTATGAGTTACACACTAGTTCAAAAATGTTACTTCATAGATGTTTATCTTTAAGAATTTTTTGGGTAATGGATATAGGTTATTATTTGCAATATTAAATGTTCATTTCTAACTCTATAATATGAAATTCTTATTATTTGTTCCTCCCACTACATTCCTTAAGTGTTTCTACATACTAATTGTAATCACCTAAAAGTGGTATTTGAGTATTAAGAGTGCTACTTGAGAATACCTATCCCTAGATCAGCAATAAACCTATCATATATAATATTTTCACACTTGTATATTGTTCATGTAGGCCATAGGCATCCCTAGTCATCCCTAAAGTAGTCTTTAATGTTCAGCCTTGCATCCTAGTCCATCATGCCTAGTGTTCTGCCACTTAGACACTAATGCCATAAAAGGTATAATAACACCATATGGAAGTAGCATCCCAATAATTTATTTATTATCATTTCCCTCCCTTTTTCAAAAATGGATATATTTTCAACTCTTAAACCTCCTAGGTTTAGCCTAGACCTCTTTTAACACCCACATAAGCACCAAAAGAATATAAATACATGAATCTTAGCCCTCTAACCACTAGAGGGAAATAAATTAAAAATTACATATGCAAACCAAGAATAATTTATGTATAATTAAGGTTTTTAGTCTCTATTCTACCATACTTCTATATACCATCTACAATAGTCCTAAGCTCAGATTACCCATATTTCTAGTCTCAAGAACACTCAAAACACTAAAGTAAACTATGATATTATCTTCACTTGCACTTGTACCAACACTTAAATATGGATAAATACATTAGATTTTATCCCTATTATGAGTATTGTTATGTAGGCAACTCTCATCACAACTAAGTGTTAAGGATGTTTAGCCTACCCCACTAACAAACACAATTTTTATCTTGTATCAACCAAAATCCCTATTAGCATGAATCATTAGGGTTTGCTCAAAAATTTATTCAAAACAAGAAATATATATGGGTTTAGAAATCATGCATGTAGGAACAGACCTGACAGATCTAGGTATAGGTATACCCAAAATATTGAGATAGCCTTGTATAGAGGATACTATAGCTAAAATAGGGACACTAGTGCCACACATTCAAATAATGTTCTACTATCCAATTAGGTCACTACTATATACGAGGGGTTCTAACATCAAGATCCTATTTATGACACTTAGACCAACTTCTACTTCATTTTCTAGCCTCCAGATCATCTATCTTATTCATTTTCTAGCTAAGTTATTACTTGCATTATTAATTGATATATTTATAAAGGTCAAAGTTAGTCAATTATGTAATAAATTAGTGGCTATATTTATTGCATATCATTACCTTAATTTACTATAATCATCTCCTTAATCAACATAGGATTTATTTAAGCTAAGTCCTAAAAACTTAGAATATTTCATGAAACTGACTTACTTTAAGCACATTATTCTAAAACCCTAGTATACCATTATATTTTTTCCTTCTTATTTCCAACATCTACTCATATTTTAGTTTGTATCTTATCATCATGATTATCATGATGGATTCCATTTTCTACTTTATGGTGAAAAGTTTCACAATTTGCTTAGCATGCTAATTACCTACCATTTGTAGGAAAATGCACATGCATACAACTCCTCTCATGGACCATGTCAAAGTGTAGATACTGAAATCGTGTCTACTCATTGGTCGACCCTCCCCCTTGGCCCCCTTAGTCCACTTCCTAGCATTCCTAACACACACTTATTAATTTAAAATAATCATCTATTTTAAATTAATAACATTCCCCTTTTGACACTTCACCCATGACACATCATCCTCCCATTGGATTCCCTCTCCTTGGATGCCTCCCATCACCCTATGACCAATTTATGACCTCATTCCAACTCTTCCCCTCTCTCCCACGCCCATTTAACCTGCCTTCAACCATTTTCCCATGACCCTTGAACTCAACAGTCAGAAGAATGGGTTAAAGGCTAATTTTAGCCCTTTCTACCCCTTTTCTAGCTACCGATGTCAGTTACCCATCGGCCGACGCCGGTGGGATCACTGACGTCAGTCGCTTAAGATAGCCTAAAGGCGTATTCTCTCCCCTTGGCTCCTGATTCTCTCACCCAGATCCTCATTCTCTTCCCTAGACACTAACTCTCTTACACCTGCACTTCGACCTCTCTCTCTCTCTCTCTCTCTCTCCTAAGCGTACACAAAGCATCACAGGCTATAGGTACATTGTAGGAAGTCTTCTACAACAGCGACATCAACAACTAGTCTTCTACACTACTCCTTCAACAAGCAACAGCTAAGTATTCCTCTGTCTTTTCATTTTAATAGCTTAGAATGTATTTGTAATTAGTTTTCTATTTATTGCTTCTAAGCCACATCACCAACCAGACCCGTCTATCAACTAGACCAATCAGACACTCTTCCTAGAGAGGCTAAAAAGCCCTCCTCTTAACCTGACCCCTTTTGACCACTATCCTCTACTCCTTGTCCCTCCTAAGACCCTGTCTACTACCTTACAACCCTGTACAGACCCTTTCAGACTCCCAGACCCCTTCTGTCGACCATAGACACAACCTCAGACCCATCCATAGATTACTACCCCCACCAACATTGGCAGCCTAATCGACGTCGATAGACTTGACCAATTGATGCTGGCATCCTAGACGATGTCGATGACTATGGAAGACCGACAACAACACATAGGTACGCATCTTCTCTATTTCTTTTGCTTAGTCTTCCATTATTTCTCATTATCAAACATTTTATTTATTAATCAATGGATTGTCATCCCTTAAACAAGTCTTTGCACTTCTGGGATTGAGCTCTTGTTTGGCAGTCTGCCATCTATCTGTCTAACAATTTTATTTGTTTAGTCTTTCTCTCTACAGGTGTCATCCTCCATAGCCAAAGAGGAGTCCCTAAAATGTCTGAATTTGGTGCACAAGACTTCATCCAGGTATCATCTAACCCTAGACCACTTATCTCAGTTTCTTACTTGCTTTGAATGTAGAAAAGCGAAAATAGTTTGAAACATTCTGGCACGCCTAGTGGGACCCTAAGAATTCTCCTTGGGTTCATACTTTTTTCTTCTAAGCAATCTTTTCATATAGGTGCATTAGGCCTCTTCTTGCATCCTTTTCCTCTATCTCTTCCAAAAGAAACCATTAGCAAAGTTAAAAAGAATCCTTCTTTTTCTTTCTTCCCTGCATCTTAGACTAGTCAAAGTCATACTCTTCAACCTCTTCTCACTTGTCTGCATACGAACACACATTTCTATTTGGGCTTAAAATCTATTGCATCTCATTTCTGATTGAATGCATACTTAGCTCTCACATCTAGTAACTTAAAACCACATCATGAATTAATCGTAACACACTTATGTTACATGACCAGACCACTTGCACAAAATCAAACATCTAAACTTACCTGAGACAAGGTCCAACTAGGATTTCATCACCTAGCAGATACCTTACCCGTCCCAGCAATACCACTTGGACTTCACTACCAAGGGGAAAGCCCACTCTTTTCTCTAGAAGAGGATAATCTCTAGGGGAAGTATATACTGGCTAAGCGAGACCAACTTATCACTGGGCTCATGAAGTGAGGGGAGCTTGCTCCTTATCACCAGGCCACATACATAACCTACCATAGACTCTTGAGCACCAAAACTTAAACAAAACCAACTTTAGACTGCCTCTTCTAGGACCCGCTCTACAAGCCAACTTCCCAAACACATTCATCTAAGGCATAAGCCAACAGGATTCTAAAAATTATTCTTAGGAATTAATGTTAGGGTTTGCTTGTCTTCATCTGCTTTTCTGTCTTTATCTGGTTTTTTGAGCTAGTGAGGACATTTTCTTCTTTCTTCCAAAAACTCTCAATTTTTTTGAGTTTTTGGAAAACATAGTAATCAACATCGGTTTTACCACCGACGTCGGCAACCTTTCTTTGCTGGCATCAGTTATCTGATCGACATCAGCAACCTGTTTCACCGGCATCAGTTTTTCTACCAACATTGGTCACTGTCCAAATGTTTCTTTCCCAAATAGCAAGCTTAAAACCTGACTTTCTTGCTGTCCAACACCCATTCTAGTTTTTTGAGACTAAAAAACATAGTTTTTGGAACCTGACCCTTCTTGCCTTGAATGGTTTTGACATGTAGTCAAACCAAAACTCTTCTTGACCATGCAAGGCAACGACCATTACCGCATTCTCCATCTATGCCTAGTCCTCTAATGGAGTATCATTCAGAGACCAAATAAACTCCTACCTGGTCAACCCCCAATCAACCCTCAATTATCCCTAAAGGGGACCCAAACTTTGAGAGACTCCTTGACCACAACGTCAAGGCTCTCCAACACTATCTCACAAGAAACCAAACACGAGACCTTTCGGGTGAAGCAGTGATGACATCAACACCATCCACTACCCAACCTTTTATGACTCAGACTATTGCCTAAACCATTAACCTGACCATGGCCAATACACAAAGTTTGGCCTCCCCATCTATTTTTGGACCAACCTCCATCAAGGTTTCATTACCCCCTCAACCACATGCAATTCAACCAAGTTATACATCATACCAGAACTTGATTGTCTCGACTCCACACACTCTTGCGCCTATAAATGTAGGAGTGTCTACCTCCCCTTTTGCCAATGCCACCATGTAACCACCTTTGGAAGTATCTAGTCAACTTATGCCTTCTACCTTCATGACACAACAGCCCTTGGCTCCCACTTCTGTCCCTATGACTAGTTATCAATACGTTGCGCCTATACAAGCGCAACCGACTACGTCATACACCTCTTCTACCACCTTCCAAGCACCCGACAACCTAGGGGGCACCCCATCTACCAATCTATCAGTTGATCTCATCAAGATGATGATGGAAAAAATGTCTAGTCTTGAGGCTTCCATTTCTGGTTCAAGCAATGCTCTTTCATATGACCAAATTTGCAATGAACCAATCCATCCCTCTGTCCTAATATGGCCATATCCTAGTCAGTGGGAGCTTCTTAAGTTTACTCACTTTCAGAGTAAGGAAGACCCACAACAACATCTATGAGCATTCAGACATGCTTGTTATCTTATAACACATGATGATGTGTTATTGCTATGCATGTTTCCCATGTCGCTTTCTGGCCTTGCCCTCGATTGGTATAACACCCTTACCAGTCACTCTATCTTTTCCTTCATGTAACTAGCCCAACTTTTCCTTGACCACTTTTCAATCAATATCACCAAAAAGGTGTCAATCACAGACCTATACTCTATCAAACAATTTGATGATGAATCGATAGCTGACTTTGTCACCTATTGGAGAGGCCTAATCAACTAACTCTCCTTCCCTTTACCTCAACTCGAGCTCATTGAGCTCTTCTCTCTATCATGTGCCATGCACATCTCATCCACCTTGCGGGTTCACACATTCTGCACTTTTGGCGAAGCTTTCACCATGGCCTGAAAGCTTGAACTCTACGCTATTGAATAAAATAGGGTCAAATTGCATAATACCAACGCAAAAACCGATGACCCTTTTTCTTCCAGACCTTCTTCTTCCCACTCCAAGTCCAAAGGAGTGGCAAACACTGTGGTTGTTAGATCACCATCCTCAACAATGACTGACCAATCTCAACCTTCAACATCTCAAAGCATCACAAAATAATTCCAACAATGGTACATACAGTGTCAGTATACTCCTATAGGAGAATCATATGCTTCTGTTTTGGATAAACTCATCAAATAGGGGGTCCTCAATCTCCCTCAAATCTGACCTTCTCAATTCGACCCTTTAAAATCCATCCCTACATGGTATAGGGAAAATGACTTCTGTCACTATCACCGCGTCCAAGGCCATGACATAAACAACTGCCGAACATTCAAGAACATTGTCCAAGACATGATAGATAAGGGAGATCTTATTTTGGATAACCTGAATGCACCACCCAACCAAAACATCGACATCTTTAAACAACCATTTCCTAACCATCCTCCTAATCAAAATAATGTCCAGACCATGGCCGATAGCCCCCAAGAGCATGATATACGCATGGTCAACAGGGTCTTGCCTCTTATCCCTGACCAACCTCCTCCATAGGTAGAAGAGCTTTCTTCTCCTATTCGTCCATCACAGGTAGAAGAGCCTTCTTCTCCTATTAGTTCTCCATCGACCTCTCTTATATTAGAGGACGCTTCGACCATACCAATGCCATTAGCCCCACCTTCATCCTTCCTCCTACCAATGGAGGACCATACCCTTCCTACTCCTCAACTACAAATAGAAGGCACCATCATCCCTGCCCTCTATCCTCTTGAGGAGTCACATTCTCCAATTTCTTCTCCACCAAGAGAAGACCCTGTTTCTTCACCCACTTCGATTGAGGAAGACCCAGTGATGGTTTTCTCTTACCTTTTGCCTAAGATCGCTACATCTCACTCACCTCCATCCACATCTAAACCCAAACCCACGCAGGCATCCACCATGCCAATAGAGATTAAATCTCTTGGTGTCCACCCCATATCTAATCTTGCCTCACACAATAGTGGCCCTCAAACCAAACCAAAGAAGGCCACTAAACCACACCAGAGAATTCCTCCCCCACCTTCATCATTTCCCTCTATTTTGGGCCCACATCCATCCACCTTAATAGGAGTGCTTCCTACTCCAACACCTCACAGAGGAAAATTGCGTCCATTACCCCCTTTACCCATTAAACATATATTTCCTCCAAAATGACCAATGCCTCCTACACCTCTAAAACAAAAGTCATCAACCCCTACTGTAACAAAACATGCAAACCCATTGGTGGGTTCTTATGCCTTGTTGTTATGACAATTTTTGCAATCTTCTCACATCAGTCTTCCACCTCTTAAACCATACCAATCTCTCAGACCAAAACTGCCCTGGTTCGATGACACTAAAGTTTGTGTGTATCATCGCATGCCAGGACATGACATTGAGCATTGTTGTGCCCTCAAGGTTGCCATTCACAAATGCTTGGAGAAAGACACCCTTCTTCTTGACCATATTATCAACAAACCTTTAACATCATCGCATGCCTCCCATACCTCCTCACCTTCACACTCATCAACTCTCAGATCAAGACCATCTTGGTTTGACAACAATAAATTTTGTCACTATCATCACACACCGGGACATGACACTGAGCATTGTTGCACTCTTAAAGATGTCATTCATCAACACCAAAAAAAGGATACCCTTCTCATCAATGATCCTCTTGACTACCCCTTTGCCAAATCTTTGACACCATCACATGCCTCACAAACATCATCACCTAAATCGGGATCTCAACCCCAGACTATGGTCCCTCCACCACCTTTAACCCCATTATTCGAAATCAACATAGTCAACTTGACCACCAGGCCACCAACCCAAAAAGATAAAGGGAAAAGACATGCTTCTATCCCTTGGACATCCCCATCTACCAAGCCTTCCCCACAACCGAAACCCTAGATTGTTGTCTTGGGCATATCCCGACCAGCATCCTCAAAGACAATCCATGACTCTATGGTGAAACAACTTCACCACACGACCCCTATGAAGATGTCTTTGTATGATCTCATACAAAACTCTCCACAACATCATCAAACTTTGATCCAAGCCTTACGATTGATGGAGGTCTAGCCTGATGACCCCCAACCATTAGCTGCTTTAATTAAATCATTACCAACCATTTCCTCTGTCACCATCCATGATTTTGAGATTCCTACCTCCAACCTGGTGGATCAGGATCTCACCCTCTCAAACTAAATCTATCAAATATTCTCCTTAGCAACTGGGGCAATTCAACATTTTAATCCTGACATCAACCAAACATTAAATATCAACCAACCTAGCCTCGACCAAACATCCAAGCATCATCCAAGCCTCAACCAAGTCTCAACCAAGCCTTGACCAAGCCTTGACCAAAACATTTACCAACATCGACCAAACATCAACCAACCAAACAACGACCAGCATGTGACCAATTTTAAATGAAGCAAGTGGGGCAAGTTTGATCCTAATTGATTCAAACCTTACATCATCACACAAGCATGGGTCAGGGACTTATCAGAACCTGAGCCCCTTTATGCCTTGCATCTTCGACCAGTCTACTATTAGTCAAGTAATTATTCACTTGATGATTAGCTTGAGCTCTATCCCTTGAGCAATCCCCGTCATCATCATTTCTATTCCTTTCAACCCTCAACCCTACAAACATCAGTCAACCCTTTTGTCAAGCATGAACGCTTTGTCCTACTAAAAGGGAAACCCTCTAAACCTCTATAGTCAAGTCCATGACCAAAGTCCAGTCAAATATATATATATATATATATATATATATATATATATATATATATATATATATATATAAAAGTGGGATGCCTATCTCAAATGGTCATAAAACTATAAATGTAGACTGCTCCCTCGAAGGACAGCTACATCACACTTGTTGTAATTGATAGACTGCTCCCTTAAAGGATAGCTATTCAAAGACTTTCAATATACAAAGCAAAATATAGACCACTCCCTCAAAGGATGGCTATGACTAAACTCTTGCTACAAACATCACTATCTTAGAAGCTTCCCACATTGATTAGCTTCACAACATGACCACAAAGAAAAATGAGATGCCCTCGTAGACTTCCTGCATCGATTAGTCTGCCCCCCCCCCAAAAAAAAAGGACTGACAAAACTATAAAGTCATGGACTTGTCTATAGTCGTTCTCGGGGTCACCTATAAAAGGGGCAAAGTTGTTCCTACCAAAAAGGGTTCCCCATTCCATCTATCTCACATAGTCAAACCTATCACCCCAACATACTTAATGGATTTTGAGCTCACTTAATGTCAAGTGATTCGATTACTTCTCTAACACAACCACTGGTCAACGACGTAATGCATGAACGGGGCTTTTGTTTCCAAAAACCCTACCTATGCCATCATTATGGTCCTTGTCAATGAAAGAGCAATGTGCCTTTCACTGACACATCTTGGTCACACATTCAATCAAACCATTATCTATCCAACCTCAACCAAAATCAAACCAAAACATTTGCAAACCACCAACATGACATAGTCTATTTCACATAGTTTCTATGGAAACCAATACACATAGAAACTATCAACCACTCAATTTATGTTAATCATAAACCATTACTTGTTGAAGCATAAACAACCTCAATTCATTTTTAGCATACATCCATCACTGATATGGAAAATTGCTAGGGATGAAAGACCACTCAACCAATGTTACAAAATACACCATCACACAATATGGAAAAGGCTATAACATCATCCTACCATCATCTATCACTCGACCAAAACCAACCTCTCAACTAGACTGAACTACATTGGTCTGAGGCCCCTCAACACAAGGGCTATGTAGGCAGCACTCAGATGACATGACGTCTTCTGGGGTTAGCTTGGCGATATCCATTTGTTCATCTATCCAATGGACAAACTATATTATCTTCATCCTTTGACCATGACCTAACCTGTCCAAATCAACTATCGACCACTTTGACCCTTCCTCCCCTTTGGGGAGAACTACATTGGCTTGAGGCCCTAATAGCAGGGGCTATGTAGGTAGCACTTAGTTTACATGGGGTCTTCTGAGGTTAGCTTGGCCATTCCTTTGTCTCGACTTGACCAATGACCTTGGAGATTGCAACTATCTCCTCTGACCCCGACCACTTCCAAGACAACTTTGCCTTGGTTGTTTTTGCATGTATGCTACCTTGTGAATAGTTAACAAAATTGTCCGCGACCCACATTTTGACCCTCACAAGTATAGGATCATGAGCAAGTTAATCCCCACTACTTGTGACTTTTTCATGTTTCCAAGATCACTTCCTGAGCCTGAGATACTTGGAACACAATGACCATTAGAGCTATAGCTTGGATCAAATAACCCAATCAGTTATGACTAGATGCTGGGGCCCAGTTATTTCAATTTTGGCACTCCATGACCTTGACCTGTGACAATTTGACCTGACCATCTCATGAAGTGGTATGTGCACAATCTCAACTTTTGCAGTGTTCACACTCCATCTTCACCATATCCATCCACTATCTATCAAATTAGCACCCGATTCTAGGTTCCCTTCCCTCGACTCCTACTTTGAGGGGGAATACCTCATCCCATAATCAGGGTAATTAACTCTTTCATTTTTGTCTTGTAGTTCATCATAACAACCAATAAGATGAAAGCAACCTCATCCCATATCTGGGGCAATCAACTCCTATTTTTGTCTTGCAGTTCATCAGAACAACCAACAAGACAAAAAGGGGAAAATGTAGACACCAAAATTGTGTCTACTCATTGGTGGACCCTCCCCCTTGGCCCCCTTAGTCCACTTCCTATCATTCCTAACACACACTTATTAATTTAAAATAATCATCTATTTTAAATTAATAACATTCCCCTTTTGACACTTCACCCATGACACATCATCCTCCCCTTGGATTCGCTCTTCCTAGATGCCTCCCATCACTCTATGACCAATTTATGACCTCATTCCAACTCTTCCCCTCTCTCTCAGGCCCATTTAACCCGCCTTCAACTATTTTCCCATGACCCCTAAACTCGGTAGTTGGAAGAATAGGCAAAAGGCTAATTTTAGCCCTTTCTACCCCTTTTCTAGCTGCCGACGTTGGTTACCCATCAACCGATGCTGGCAGGATCGCCAATGTCGGTCACTTAAGACAGCCTCAAAGGTGCATTCTCTCCCCCTAGCTCCTAATTCTCTCGCTTGAATCCTCATTCTCTTCCCCAAACACTAACTCTCTTGCAGTTGCACTTTGACCTCTCTCTCTCTCTCTCTCTCTCTCTCTCTCTCTCCTAGACATACAACAAGCATCATAAGCTACAAGTACATTACAAGAAGTCTTCTACAACAATGACATCAGCAACCAGTTTTTACACTCCTTCAGCAAGCAACAGCTAAGTATTCCTCTATCTTTTCATTTCAGTAGCTTAGAATGTATTTGTAATTAGTTTTCTCTTTATTGCTTCTAAGCCACATCACCAACCAAACTCAGCTATCAATTAGACCAATCAGACACTCTTCTTGGAGAGGCTGAAAAGCCCTCCTCTTAACCTAACCCCTTTTGACCACTATCCTCTACTCCTTGTCCCTCCTAAGACCCTGTCTACTGCCCTGCAACCTTGCACAGACCCTTTCAGACTCCCAGACCCCTTCTGTTAACCACAGACACAACCTCAAACCCATCCATATACTACTACCCCCACCGATGTTGGCAACCTAACTAATGTCAACAAACTTGACCAACTGACGCTGGCATCCTAGCCGATGTCAGTGACTGTGGAAGACCGACAATAACACATAGGTATGCATCTTCTCTATTTATTTTACTTAGTATTCCATTATTTCTCATTATCAAACATTTTATTTATCAATCAGTGGACTGTCATCCCTCAAACAAGTCTTTGCACTTTCGGCATCGAGCTCATGCTTGGCAGTCCACCATCTATCTGTCTAACAATTTTGTTTGTTTAATATTTCTCTCCACAGGTGTCATCCTCCACAGCCAAAGAGGAGTCCCTTCAATGTCTGAATTTGGTGTGCAAGACTTCATCCAGGTATCATCTAACCCTAGACCACTTATCTCAGTTTCTTACTTCCTTTGAATGTAGAAAAGTGAAAATAATTTGAAACACAAAGCTAATCTTATTTTAAACATTCATACTCCCTCTTGTGATTCCTATTATTATGAGTATCATTGCTACATGAATCACTTTGAGTTAGCTCTAGTTTCCACTTGATGATAGAGGGTTCAAAAGACTCCTTTTACTATACCTCCACCTAGATCAGTTGATTATCTTTGCTCCCATCCTACCTCTATTAATATCCCTTGGTAAATAGTAGATCCCATAGTTCAAGTTGTTACTAGATAGAACCAGTTGCCTCCTCATCCTATATAGGAATGATGTAATCCCATCATCCTACCTTATCCCCATCCTACTACAACAAAACCCAAATATCAACATAGAGCATTTGATAATGTAAATCAGCTCAAAAATAAACTCACTAATATATCCATTATTACTCAGAATTTACTCAGAATTTACTACTTTTTATTCAAGCACAAATAAATAACACAACTATTAAAAAATTTCTAATTGACATTACTTCAAGACATAATATATGTAGCCTCACATTTATATAGACTATTGGGGTTGATATATCATCCATTCATAAGACATATAAGAATATTAGAGCTTTTGATGACATTCCTAGATAGACATTGGGTTTTCTTATATTAGATATTATGGTAGGAACATAAAACCTACCTACACACTTTTAGGTGATGCATAATCATTTGAAATAAAACTTATTACTTGGGAGACCTCAGATACATGCTATAAATTGTATACCCTCTACTTTACATAGATGCATCAAGTTTTTACATGACAAATACTTGTACACTTATCCATTAGATAATAAACCATTTAAATATTATAGACTCACCAAGCCTATGAACCTGATTACATCTTTAGATAGGAAACCTCATGTTTTCATAGAGTCCCCACTTCATAAGATTCCAAATGAATAGATACATACATAAGAGTCTGGGGAATCTAGCAAGATTATTCCTACACCTCTTCAAGATCTTCCAGAAACACAATTGCCTTCATTCATGATGGAAGAGGACCCTCCCATAGTATATATATCCCCATTCAAGGTGGATTATGATATTATAATAAGAAAATTACCATTACTTCTTAACTTAAAATAACTAGACATCTATAACACCAATATAGATTCATAAGCAACCACAAAGGATAATTTGGCACCTATTGATATTAATGACTATTTATGTGGATTAAGTTTCATGAAAATGGGACAAAGAGACTATAGAGATGATTATAAGGCACTCGAAAAATTTATACACTGACAACACCACTAATTCATAATCATATAGCTACAGTATCCCTTAGTTACATTCAATGGTGTATCCATCCATCTATTTAGTACATATGGTTACATATATGGATATATACCTAATTATATAGATTTAGGCATGGATTTCATGAGATAAGCCACATTAGATTCTATATACATTAATTGATAGAGTATTGATAGTATTACCCATAGTTCATCAAAGATACGTTGGTAGATTTTCACAATAGGAAGGATAACCCTTTTGTCATTTTCATAGACTTACAAGACATGATACTTATACATGTTCAACATTAAAACATAATTTGAATAAATTCAAGGCTCATAAAACTAATTATATTATATATCCTCCAACTCTAAAAATACATGCACCATGATAGAGTCATCATCAACATAAATACTCATAGAATGATCAATTGACTATCTAGATATTTTTTGTAGACAGATACATCCCTTGCGTGGCTAAAAATGAAGATTTCAATTCTAATACTTTCACTTCAGAATTTTTATAACACATAGGCTATCAGGGAAATGAGGCAGACCATGGCATACCTTGTTAGGATTCCATTGGACATATCACACTATGAGTTTCATGTGGATGTAAGTTGGCCAACACATTATTCTTTATCATGAGTAAGGGCACTCATCTAAAGGTTACACTTGGAAGTACATGGATAAAGGTGATGGATTCCATAGTTGATAAATCAAATAGATGTTTGAAATTCAATCATGAGGGACACATGGTTCACATTTTACATTATGCCATAGATGACAACCACAAGTCTCATATATATATACTCTACAGTCCAATGTGGTTTAACCATAGAATACATAGGAGACATCCTACACAGTAGAGAAATAAACTATTTGGATGCATAAAATACAAAATAACACTAAGGATAAGGCTCCACTAACACATAAAAAATGCTATGTTGATTGTGATGATGATGACTTATTTGAGTTCAAACAAATCTAATATCCAACATTGGATAATTTCCCACTTGATCCATGATTTGATAATCCATATCCTATGGATGTACTCTTAGGTTTATACAGACATTACACTTTGATTGTACAATATATCTTTTATTTATAGTATTTAATTGTACATAATTTCATTCTCTCTTGATCCTTATATATAGATTCATTTTCATGTTGCTTTTACATAGTTTATATCAAAAAAATTAAAATAGTATAATATTTCAAAAACACAAAAACGCTCAATTTTTAGCTCAACAAACAAAAAATTATCAATTATATACATTTCCATGTCTATATTTATTATATTTTTACACACTATGTATTCTAGCTATCTTAGTATAGTTGATTTTATCATACATACATGCTTCAATTATTCTTGTCAAGTGCTTGCCAATTCCTACATGACTCAAGTCCACTAACCAATCTAGATTTGTTATTATTTACCCATTGGGGGCATATACACTGATACAAGGGTTCTTTATTTTATATGTTTTCCAACATTTGGGCACCCTATACATAGTTTTGATTAATAGGTTCTAAATTTCTATACTCTACATCATAATGTTAGCATTTTTCTATCTTGATATTGATCATGCTACACTTACTCAGATTTTTTATCGATTATTACTACTTTAGATTCAACATATGTACATCCTAGATGTTATATAGATTTTTATTTCATTTTCATGCATACTTTAATTTATAGCTTTCCTAGATTAAAATTGATTGTATTTTTATGCTTATTCTATTTAAAGGCATTTGAATATGCCATTGTGATTTGGCTGTATGCCACTTCTTTTCAATGTATGTATGATTTGGACATGTGAATGTGTCCTTATTTTTCCCTTCTTGATTGTGTATGGAGACATTTGAACATGTCCTTCTATGTGTCTCTAATCCAACTTTCTTCTTTCATACATGTATATAAATTTTATCATGTCCTTCTATGTATTGCTTTCTCAAATTTAGTGACATGTGCCCATGTCCCTTATATTTTATCACCTTTGCCTACCCTACATGCCTCATGTGTTTTGTATGTAGGATTTATTATATGTATCATAGCCATGAAACTTATCTATTACTTACTAGACACACTTGTTTTATATGTCATGAGGGACCTCATGTATCTACCCTTCCTACATGGGTGTCATTATGGACATCATGCCCCATCCCCCTAGGTAGATAATCAATTATTAACTAGATTTATTCGTACACACATTGTTATATCTTTATTGACACCCTTATGAATGCTAGACATGACATACATCACACATCACAAACTTATGCTCAGATTATCTTAAATTATGATCTTATATACGCAAATTATATTAGATTATTACACATATATCATATATGCTTCTACTAACACACATCTTGCAAAGATTTTTATTTTGAGGAGAGTTTTTTTAAAAATTCAAAAAATCCACTCAAAAGAGGGGGAATTCATAGGCATTTGTCGTAGAGACCAAGATATCAGAGTACACTCATAGTACATTTTTTAGCACATCGGATCAAAATATAGAAATCAAACTTAGGTAAATAGAGTGGGAAAACAATGACATAAAGATCAATAAAATTTCATAGAAATCAAAGTAGAAGGACACTATCACCAAAACTAGAACACTAGAACCACATGGATCTACTATCTAAGATATGACACTAATGTCTAGTAGCATCAGTTTTATAAAAACCCAGATTGGCTAGAAAAGTATAATAAAAAAAATATGGTTTAAAAAAGTTTAGTTATAGATTTATTAGATTTGCTTAGTTTTACTCAAATTCACACTAGTTTGCTTAGATTAAGGGAATTATACATGGCATGACCATTCTCATATTTAGCTCATAAACTTAGATACACATTATTACAAATCAATCTAGAATCCATATGCTCATATATCAAATTTTGGGGCATGTGTGTAACATATTATTTTAGTATGCTCACTTACACATTAATTGATTAGATGGAATCAAAAAGTCCATGTCATTCTCTATTATTTATATATTGAATATAATATTATGGGTTATATAATATATTCATGCCTTACTCCATATATAGTTGTTGGGATTCTCGAGTGCCTTGGGGCCACCTAATATACCTGAGTGGCCACAGAGCCAACATTCCTAGCTAGACATTTCTAGTTACATTGTATATTTTAAGTTTTAGATTAATCTACTACACATGGGTAGGTAATTATGCATTCATAGTATAATTGATTTATTTATCCACCTACAAGAGAATGTTGGACAGACCATTGATCCAATAGAAACTCTTTATAGGTCATGATCGACCAATAAAGGGTGGGAAATGATGGAGTCAAATTTGGATTGAGTCTTAAGCCACCCAAACATGAGGATTGAGTAATACATTATCTCAATCCAAGATATTAATTAATTTATCATTATATAAATGAACACAAAAAGTTTTTCACTATGTTTATGCATTGGATTGTGTACCTAGTGATGTGTATTCATTTCTTTCCATTTTCCTATCCCTTTATTAACTTTTATTCAATTTTACTTCTCTACTTAGTTTTTTATTTGATTTTGATATCTCTTAAGTAAAGATTGATTTATGAACATTTAAAATGTAGGACACATATTGGATCATGCTTCACACACTTAGACCCAAATTCATGATCTTCACCTCTTAGGTAAGTCTAGGTATGCTTCTTTTTCCTTTATCTTATTCAATCTTATTTTATACATTTCTATAATAGGGGGAAATTTAATCATCTAAAAGTGTTATTTGAGTGCTAAAAGTGTTTTTTGATAGTACTGATCCCTAACTTAGTCTTAGACCTATCCTAGAGCCTATTTTCACACTTATCTAAGCTTAGTGTGGGCCACAAACATCCCTAGTGATCCTTAAATTAGTCCAAGACCCTCATTCTTATAACTTGGCCCTTCATGCCTAGTGTTATACCACTTGGACACTAGCACCATAATAAGGATAGTATCACCACATAACTCTAGTGTATCAATAATGGTTATATTATCCTTTCCCTCCCTTTTACATAAATAATTATATTTTTAAATCTTAGACCTCCTAGTGTCAGCGTAGACCCCATTTAGCACATAAACAAGCACCGTAATAGTATACATACATGATTTTTATCCCTTTAAGAACTAGATGGAAATAAAATTCAAATTACATATTCAAACATAGAAAATTTTGTGCATAACTAAGGTTATCAATACCTATTCTACCCTAGTTTTGCATACTGCCATCTACAATAGTCCTAGGCTCTAATTACCAAAATTTCTAGTCTAAAAAACATTCAAAGAACTAAATTAAACTATCATACTAAATTCACTTGAAATTACAGAAAAAATTAGGTGTGGATAAAGAAATCAAGCTTGATCCCTTAATAGAGTATTGGTATGTAGGCAAATCTCATCACAACAGGGTGTTGAGGATGTCTAGCCTACCCCAGTAATAAACATAATCATCAAGTTGTATCAACCAAATGCCTTAACAACATGGAGAATTAGGTTTTTGTCATAAATTTAGTAAAATTAATTAATATATAATGTTTTATAACTCCTACATGTAGGAACCTATGACATAGACCCAAACATAAGTGCACCCAGAAGCTTAGGATAATCATGCATAATGGTCACTACTGCTAAAACATGGACACTATCACTACATATTCAATTAATCCACTACTATATAATTATGAATATACTATACAATAGGTGTTATAACACTATCATCCTATTTGTGATACTTAGAAAAAAAATTGCATCAATTTCTAGCCTCCAGATCATCCATTTCAATCATTTTCTAGTTATGTTATTAATTGATATTTATAGAAAGGTCAAAGTTAGTCAATTATTTTTAAAAATGGCTATCTTTATTAAATATTATTACCTTGATTTACTATACTTATCTCTTTAACAAATATAGGATTTACATATGATAAGTCCTAAAATGGTAAAACACCAATAAACTCATTGTTGGATTTCTACACCATTTGTTAGATGGAATCTATTTTAGTTTTAGTGAAATCACAACATATAATTTGAGTTGTATAATAATTAAATGAAACTAAGGCTTAATTACAATTCTATTGATTAGGCATATATGCATGAATATTTTAAACAAAAAGAAAATATTATGGTTTGGTACAACATGAGCTAAAGGTAACTGAGTGAATATCCAATTTTGATTATTTGCCATGACATTATGATTGGAATTTTAAAAATTATTTAATGTTAGGAAATTTAAATTGGTATTAGGTATGGAAAATTTGTTTAGTTGGGTATTTAATTGATGATCAATATTGATGGATTCATCATAGGTGTTTGATAGGTTATTAGGTTTTCGATCTCTACGTAAGAATATTGTAGTCATAGATTCCAAGGATTTTTTATACATCTCAAGGTTTAATGCAACAAATTATCTATACATGATATCCATAAAACTATAAATACTCTAAAATATTGCATTGAATGCTCAAGATGGATCATTAATTTCCATTTTCATATTGGAAAAATGTTGATATACCATACTAGGGTTGGTAACATACCCAAATTGTGCTATAAATATTTCAAGACACTAGTTCCATTAGGTAATTGAATTCTCTTGAAGATTAAGGACATAGTTGTAAGAAATAACTTGTAGGGTAAAAGGGAATAGTCTACATGCTTGAAACTTATTCATGAATCACACTCAATAATACTAAATAAATATGAAAGGATTTTATATGTTCCCTCATAGTTCACCCTCCATAAGGAGAGAATGAAGGAAGGTAATTTTCAAGATTCCTACGTATGTCATGGATGACACCAACTATGGTGATGTTACATCTACCTAACCATGACATAGTAAATCACTAAGGTTGGTTCCTTTGGATTGAATAATTTGGCTGAGGTATAACTCTCCTAGGGATAAATCTATCTTATTTGCATATTTAATGAACTTATAAAGGTGATAACAAGAGAAAATTAGAATCATAATTAGACCTTGTTAATCTTATTGGTGGATCCAATGTACACACCATGAGTGAATTTAATGATAATATGTTTTGGCCCTCCTTATATCACTATATAAAAAAATTTATGTGGGTTTTAATCACTCCAAATATTCTTATGGGAAGTTCCCTAACATTTTATGATCAATGAAATTTCACTCCAAGTCACGAGTTACGGGTCTCATTTCTATGGATTAAGACATGGTGGAATAGCTATGAGAATAATGGTTATTTAAAATTGATGTTTCATATATGATATATCTCTAAATATAAATATAAATATAAATTCTACTTGAGGTGAATGGGTGTATCTAAAAAAAGGTGAATCTAACCAAACAAAAATATAAAAGAAAGAAAGGGTAAGGAAGGAAAGAAGAGACCCTACGATTCAATTAGATATTAAAACATTATAAGATAACTTACTATACTAGGATAAGGACATGCCATAAAAAAAAGTCTATTGTGAATTATTTTTAATCACATAACACAATCAAGCATAATGAAGAGTCTAAGGAAATGGCTATAAGATGAATCAATGATTACAATTAAGGATGTTGTTAGTACCATATTTTTGTGCATATCCAATGTCATTAACAATTAGTAAGTATGACATATAACAAAAAATTGATAAGACTAACATAATATTCAATATTATCTTTCTAAATAAAACACATAACCTAGTACAATTTCATCAACTTAATGGAAATTCCTCAATGAAAAATAAAAATTCATAAGAGACAACACATTTACACAAACTCATAGAACAATTGTCGAAAACTTTGTTTTCTTGTATTAATTACCCAGATTCTCCATTATTTGCAATGTATAAGACACATGTATATATAATATTTGATGGCGTAACCTCATCTTCAAAATTTGTTAAATATTAAAAGTTTTAAAATAATAATGTCCCTTAATTTAACATATAAACCTTGCATGGTGTACAATGTTTATAAATAAAATAGTATTAATATAAATCTATAGTTTGTGTATACGTGTATAAAAATAATACTATCACAAATAGACTAAATTATTACTTCACTGAGTCTAAATAGAACTAGTAGTTGGAATTGCACTCAAACTGGGTGGGGCTATAGTTGAAGTAAAAGAGGCAATGGATGTTGAAGTGGAACTCAAAATGGATGGTATTTTCATGAATATGTTGATATAATTACTTGGATATTTTAATCTAGTTTTCACTACTATTTGTATTGACTAAACTTGTAAATAATTTGTGCCAAATAGAATTGTAAAGAATAGAATCCTTATTGGTGTGTAGAGTGTAGTGTATATAGGAATAGAAGAGGCAAGTGTCAAAGTCTAAGATCATTAATATAAATATCTAAACTATAAAAACAACCACACTTGATCCTTTATCTTTTCATATTCAGTCATATACATGGAACAAAATCCAATTATATGGATTCAAAATTTATAATTAATTTTTTAAAGAATAACAATATTTTATCTATCAATTTCTTGTGCACCACCATAGAATCCATAAATCAATAATTTAATTACTATAATTTATATACTTTATCCTTAACAACATTGATCAATTGTATCACTTTATAACTATGTTTAAAAATGGTACTTTCAAATTTTGTGCTGAATCTATTTAAATCATTGTAAATCAAATTATCAAAAAATGTCCTCAAAAAGACCTACTCAAGAGGTGTATATATGTCATTAATGTAAATATATATAGTTATTTAGATGATTTTTTTTATTGGATAATAAATTATTTTAACAACTCTTGAACCTACTTATGATTCTCTATTAAATGATCCATCTTATTAGTCACATAGTTATGTGCCAAAGTGATGTTTGGAAGTTTCAGTACATTTAGATGTTGATATGGATTTTCTATTCTTACCTTCATAATGAAGTTAATTTTTTAATATATGATATTTATTAACTCACTAAATATCACCACACTCCCCAATTATTGTTTTTATTTTTCCTTTATTTTATTATAGAACATATAATATTATCTAGATCTTTCATACAATTTTGCATGTTATTCAATATATCTTTTGCGGGATCAGTTTTACCTTGTGCCTCCAATATTTTTTTAGTTTTTTTTCATGACATGGAACATATTATTTATGACTCTTATAATTGAATCAACCATAAAAATAGTCCCTCTTGGTTCTCATCTTCTTCAACTAGCATAACTTTCATCTTATTTTATAGTGACAAGAGTTATTATTCTCTTATAAACTCGGTGGGTTTTCATCATATCATTACTATTATTATCCTCAATATTTTAAATTATATTTAATCCTCATAAATTTTTATAGATAACTTATGATTCTCATTTATAACCAAGGATTATCTACTTGACTACTCTACTTGCATTTGTTGAAATCATGCAGGAGTTACCAACATATCATAATAAGAGGTTTGAGTGGAAAAATGGTGGTTAGTGATGAAAAATATATGATTTTGGAATAATAATTGATTTATATAAAGGAAGATATTAAATATGAAATGTATATGGTGAAGGTAAAGGTGTTATGACCATCTTCTCTTTAGACATCTTGGTCTTGGAAGGAGTATCAAGAACATATTTTGTGGGGTTAGGAAATTCATAAATTAACACCATTGGTTACTATGTCCAAACACCTTGAATTATTAGTAATAATAATGGGGTGGAAAGGTTTACCTATAGAGGCACTATGGAAAATAATTATTGAGACACTAGATTTCAAAAATGTGAACTAGCTAAATTTGTTCTTGAGCTAGGTGTAGGAAAATTAGTTGTGTGATAGCAACCCGTGTTAGCCCTTAATTGTTTTTTAAAAATAGTCATGGTTTTAGTGGTTGAAGAATTAACTACACTAGTTAAATAGTTATAAATAATAATAATTACAAGGTTAGATACATTATAAATACTATAAGGAATGTCAATTGGAGGAATAATTCAAGTAATTAATGTAATAGATGGAACTATTTAAGCCTAAACTTAGGTAAGGGGATATATAGGGTTAAGGGGTATTAGATACGATTTTACACAAGGATGGTGGATAAACCTAAAGATAAATCCAATTAATATAAAACTTAGACAAATATTATGTTAAATTTATATAATTAAGATTTATAAAAATAGTAAACTACAATTATTGATAGATATTGAAATGAAGTTGAATGAAATTATACTTATCTTATTTACTATGCTCGCATAAGTCTAATTAGAAAAATATATAAGTGTAATGGAAGATGATCTTAGAATTTTTTTAAAATTTTGGGAATATTATTTTTATGGCCTTAGATAGTTGCATAATATCTTCCATTGATGTATGTGTTGAATGCTACTGCAAGTGTCCTAGATAGGATAATAATTGGACCTGGATGTGACAAACTAGAGTCTTATATTTTTATATCACCTTTATTTAAATGTCTTTAGATCACACACACATGTTTTCATTCTCTATCAAATAATTAAAAACCTAGCTTATCACCCTTAGAATTATTGTGAAAAAATAGGTTAGTGGGATCATGGTTTCAATATTTCCCAAAGATCCCTCTATTAAATGGTGTTGTCTACCTAGAAAATCCTTTGAATAGGGCCTCATACTTATGAATTTCTCCCCTAATTATTAGTTTATGTGTACACAAAGATGAAATGTGTGATAAGCAAATACATGTAGTGACCTAAAAGTGAAAATATGACTCATGAACTACCCTTATAATACTAAAAGCCTGTGGGAGTACTGCTCCTATGTAATATATATAAATAACACTAAATAGGGTAGGTTTTATGACTTGAATGCTTCCTGGTAAGTTTCTTTGTTAGTTTATGGTGTTTTCTAGGTGAAAAATGAATGAGGATTGATCTTGTATATATATCAATCTCTTTTATAAATATATCACACTAAATCACTTAGTAAAACCTTTAGGATACATTTAATTTATAAATTGGATGAATTTTGGAAATTGGACACTTTGTATGAGTGGTGGAAACTTATGTTGATAAAATTTAATGTCTGGGATGCAAGTGTCTAGGAAGCTAGAAGATAGGTATAGGTATGGAACTGATAGTGAAGGATAATAATTAGGTTTTGATATTTTTTTAGTTTTTATAAGGATTGGTTATCAAAATAACAATATTTAAACTAAGAGATAAGTAATTTACACACAAAGAGATAGTCAACACAAGCCTTTTGACAATGGGCATGTCTATAACTAAAAGGTACAACTATGATATGCATTTTACAAATGGATATGACTAAGGTACTACATAAATCATATTTTAGTATCTACATTCCCCCCTTTTAATCTAGTAATAAAATTTCTAGTTTAGATAAAATAAATACATACCTGGGTGTGTATAACAAATGTTGACTTTGTGGGATCCTAAGTTGACCATTTTTTTGGTGACTAACCTAAAACCAGGGGCATGTTAAGAAATGTAATTTTTTTATGAAATATGAAATTGAAATAATTTTAAATCCTTGAATGTAAGAGGAGAAAGGTTAGGATTACATCTGTGTGTCAATGTAATCATCTTCCATTTTGGTAAATTTGATTTGAAAGGATGCCTTAATATGAAGCATTAAATATATGAGATTAGGAATACACACACACACACACACACACACACACACACACACACACACACATTACTCAAACGTTGGTTTAAAGGTGATTCGGAACACATCCATTGAGCTTGTTTCATCTCAACCATGAAATCCAAATATGAATATGATCTACTAAGTGTGATCAATTTAATCAACTCATATTATATATGTGGTGATGGTGCATGATTTCATTAAATACAACATATAATTATATTAAATTTAGATGATTTAATCAAATCTAACCTATGATATTGGTAATATTGAGTGATTTAATCAAATCAACATTCCAAAGGTGAATTAGTGTTTTATATTAGCTCAATAACAATCCATAACAGTCCGTCTTAGGTATGATAAAAGTCCATAAAAATATTTGAAATCTAGAAATTCACTTTATTTTTCCATTTTATTTGCCCTTTTCATGGCATATGCACCTCACATATGTCTCAATATAAAATATGGGTATAATAATAGTACCAATGTATATAATGTTACTACAAATATATGTGTGAATCATATAAATATGAAATATGGTAAATCTAAAATTAGTGGAAGTATGGATGACATGTTTAAATGACTTACCCCGACTAAATTTGGAGAATTTAATAATTGGTGTAAATGTGGAGAAGATGTTTCCATAACATACCCCCACTATAATCTAGAGATGTTGAGTATTGAATAAGTGTGGAGGTCATGTCTTTTCTACATGCCCCTACTAGAATTTGAAAATATGAAAGTGTAGAATCCATGCCTCTATGACATTCCACCAATAATATACCCCTCATTTTTATGTGAGGGTAATTATAATATGGTAGTTAACTTAAATCAAAATGATAAGTAAATGTATATGTTATGTATGCATCATGTAAAATAAAGAAACAATATGTCTAAGTAAATATAGCATTAAAGCATATAGTATGTGATCACATAAAGTCCTAATATATATGATCTAGATCATGTAAATGTATAGAGAGTAATAATATAATCTCAACAAGTAATCAAACACATACACAAGATTTCTCAAAATTAATAAAACATGAAATGGTGCAAGGAGGCCTCAAACAAGGGGCAAGATCAATTGTCGCACAATCAAAGGGACATGACTTAGTAAAATGTACATAAAACATATAATGAAATATTAAAATATACCCATACAAAAAATAATGACATATTCAAATATCCTCAAAGCAATAATGACATATTAAACTATCCACATATAAAAAATAATGACATATTCAAATGTCCAAATAGGCAAGTATGACACGAGGGCCAAAATCAATGGAGCATATTCAAATGTTCAAATAAGAAATATAATGAAAGATAATAACAAGCAATGAGTACATTCATGGAAGTGCTAAAATTTAAAATTATGATAAATATTAATAACCAACATGAACCTAGCATACTAGTTATTACAAATTAATGTTAAGTACAAATCGTATCAAGTACACATGAAATGTATAAACATGGATATAGGCATGTGTAAGTATATACTTTCAGACATTATAATGGAAATTGATAATAAAATAATCTAATATAGGTGTATCATGATTAAAGAAGCATATGCCCCCCATGTACTTATGACATGAGTGGAGAGAAATCTCAACAACTATATGTACAAATATCATGTATCTAAGTATGCCTATATCACACTAAAATGAAGCATGAAGCACATGTGTATATAATAAAGTATTTATATGATATATACTAGCATGAATAAAATAACATATGCATAACAAATGGTACAGCTATGAATATTATGATTTTTTTATTATTTGATTTTTTTAATTTTTGAAATATTTGAATTTTTTAATTTCACATTGAATTATTTGCATTGTTTTGATTTTAAAATATTAATTTAAATTAATGAATATTATTACTCCCACTCAAAAAATATAAAATTTAGTATCATTTCTAGTGATTCAGTATCATCTGGTAGATGAATCTCATCTATCGCCGATATAGGTTTATCAATATGTCTATCAAGCAATATGTGGATTAATTTATATTTTAATTTGTAACTAAGACACATATGAATTGTGTAATTTTATTCTTTCATTTTTTTCCTAATATTTTCCAAGACAAATGTTATAATTGGTTTGGTATCCATTACCCATAGGATGTTATTTATTAGTTTCATGTGCATGTTATGGGTAAGTAAATATATCTAAGAGATCCAAGAAAAACATAATGTTGTACTTATTCAACAATATGCCCCAATGTAGGAAATTATGAGACATTAAAAAGATTTTTCCAATTGTTTTTATCAATTTTCAAATGTGAGAAAGAGACACCATCAATGTTTGCAGTAATTACTAGATTTTCATGCCTTTTCACTTTGCTTATTAATTCTATGTGGAAAAAATGGAAGTATTTGGTCATTTTTTCTACTAAATACCACTTGTATACACCCCATATTTCTATTTTTTAATATGGTTTTGAAATGTTCCACATTGATTAGTATTATGGCTAGTGATTTGATGGTAACCACAATATAGTTTTCCCTGATCTATGTCTATTATGAGGTAAAGATATCATGTGATGCTCAAGTAATATATGAATAATTAAATATTTAACATCCTAGTTTATTATGATATGGATAATATACTATGGAGGTTTCTGAGAGGATTCCATATTGTTCACATGGTGTATTTACATTGGTCCATTGTAAGGTTGGATTATTGTTTTTATCCAAGAGGGATGGATTGAATAATAAAAATTCACATGTTCATCTATTATTTTTGTCTTTCCTTTATCTTAATGTTGTTTTTTATCATTTCATGGTGAATTTAAATTTAATTTACTAGGACATGTAGGGGTGAGTATGTTATGTAAACGATGTCCAAGTGCATCACAGTGAGCATTTTGAAATTATTCATCAGTCATATCATGAGGAATTTAATCATTAATGTCATAATAATATACATATTTTTATTATTTTTTATTAATTTTAAAAAATAAAGGAAGTTCAAATTTTATATTTTCTTCTTGTTTCGGTATTATTGGCTCCTTTAGTAATGGTTATGTAGACACTATTTTATGGATTATATAACACCTAGTCTTGTATAGTTGGAAACATAAGACCTTGGGTGTTCCTTTAAATTATGTACCTTCATTTTTTAAAGTATTTAATATACTCTATATTTTACCCCATGTCTTATCTCTTGGTCTAACCAGTCTTATGCTGATGATCTAGACTTTATATATTGCCCAAAATATTTAAAACCTACTTATCTTCCACCTTTATAAGTTATGAGTATGTACCTAATTTAATAATAAATGGTGAAGGTTTTGAATTATTTTAATAGTGAAAATAATATTTTTTATCTCTAATATTTAAGCTATGTATCAATAAAACTATACTAAAATTATTAACTGTCAAACTAGTTGTGTTGTGAGTGAAATTGTTGATCAAAAAGTGTCATGAATAGCTTCAAACTTGAAAAAATATGTTTGTTAGTAAAAAATATTATATACATGTAATAATGTTAAATATTAAACATAAAATAATATCCTAATTTTTAATTAATTCACTACAAAACCTTTTTTTGCAATTATTATTAATAATAAAAGTTAAAATAAGCTTATTACAAGATAACTTGCATTGAAAGTTAAGTCTAAAATTAGAAATTATAATTAAAAAAATAATATAAAAATAATAAAAATGAATATAAACTAAAAATATAATAAATAAACTTAATTTAACTTAATATAAATACTTGGACTTCATGCAAGAAGCCTTATTTGATAGTAAAGTCAAACATGCAACTAGAAAGACATCCTAGTCAACTAACTAAACCAATTAAAGTAAATTAACTCAAATTAAATTAAATTTATATAATATAATAAATAAACCAAATGATTCATATTTTTATTTAGTGGATAATGTTTTATACTCAATTAAGTGCTCATATATTGAACTAGAGTACACTAAAGTGAACTACAGTGAATTACAATGAACTGACAGTTGACTAGTTGTTTCAACTATTTTTAAGATATCATTGGAAAGTGTCCCAAAGTTACCAAAAATAAATTAATTTCATAAAAAAATTAAATAACCTTATAAAAACATAAAAAAATAAAATATACTAATTATAAAAATAGAACTCAAGTGCCCATATTGGCATCATAATGAACATTTTTCCCTTTGATGCAAATAGATGAGATTCATATCATCTCCTTGAGTCTTCCATGGATAATATTAATAAATATAGACCATATTAATTGTGTTAAAAATTATTTAATGGATTTATATTCATAATAATATAGGATAATCCAATTTTAACATGTCTTTTAAATACCAAGAAAACCCCACTTCTCGATGTGAAGCAATAACCTAAAGTTGAATTCTTGTCATCAAGAGATCCTACCCAATATAAATATGTGTATGAATTAATATATTAAAATATTTATGGTTTGAAATAAATAACGTTATTATAATTACCTCTTAAATATGTAAAAAATAATTAATTGCTTGTAAATGTTTGAGTGACGGTCTGCCTATATATCTAGAAACTAGTGAAACCTCATAACCGATATTAGGTTAAGTCATAGTGAGACACATCAAACCTCAAAAATTAATTATAAAAGGATTTTAATCATATATATTAATTCCATCCTCCATCATAATATTTTTTCCACTTAAAATTTGAGTGTCTGTAGAATTGAAAACTTAATGATTGTACTTCTTTAGCATGTTTTGGCATACTTAGCTTGACAAACGAATACTTACTCTTGCTTTTGATGAAATTCCATGCCAAGAAAGTAATTAATAAGTATAGTATCATTCATATAAAAATATAATTTCCTATATTCCTTTAATATATTGAATATCTGTATAGATATACCTATAAATATTAATTCATCTACATAAAGACAAATATATAACACATTAGAATTCAATGTTTGTATGTAAAGAGTTGGTTCATATTTAATTATTATAAAGCCTTGATCCAATAAATAGATATAAATTATTGAGTACCAACATATTAGATATTTATTCATCCTATAAATATTTTTATTTAAATTATATACCCAAAATTATTTACCCTTTACCTCAAAACCTTGTGGTTGTCCCCACATATACTTCTTCTTCAATCACTCCATTAAGAAATGAGATTTTAACATTGGTCTTGTAAAAAAAATTTGTAAAAATTAAATATTTATTTAAACTATTTATAAATAAATTACATGTATCATTAATCTCAATTTAATCCATCTCTAATTTCATATCATCAACCCATTTTTTATTTTGACTAGCTCCAACATAACTTCTAGGTTCACTAGTCACTGATTATAAAGAAAAAATAGTATTTTAATAATAATTATGATAAAAACAATTTAAATTAATAATTATTGTACTTTTTATCCTACTATAATAATTATAATCCAAAATTTTATTATCTAGATAAATATTCAAAAAATATTTGTTCTTGCTTGGTGTTGATGTAGATGGATGACTAGTCTCTTACAAATAGTTAGTATTATTTTATAAACTAGAAACTTATGTATGAATTTTTAAGCCCTAAAAAAAAATTAAATTATATGAAATAATTAAATTTTTACATATGTATATACATTATATTAATCATCACATACCTCATTTTCAAACAAAAATATAATCCCTATAATCAATTATTAATCTACAAGTAGGATTATAAAACTTGTATGTTTTTATTCTATCACTATATCCTATGTCACTATGATAAATTTTATACTATTATACTGTGATCCTATTTTATTATTTTTATTTTTATTTTATCATTTCATTTAATTTTTATGGAATTTACATCTCTTAATAATTCTTGGCTTTTCAAGGAATCATCTAACTTGCTGAAATCATCTTTGTGACTTGTCACCTAATTGTAGTAACATGAATTAAGAGAGAAAAAATTATGTTCTTCCTTGATTCACAAAAAATATTTCAAATAATAATTTTTTCCATATATAAACTCAATTTTTTAGCTTAAAAATCAATTTCTTCAATTCATTTATTGGTTTGATTCTTAGTTGCTAATATCTTGCAATCTTTTATCATGTGTCATAGTTTTTTTAAGTAATTAAAAATAAAGTATTTATTGCTATTACCTATGAATTTTTATTAATATTTTATATTTTATATTTGATTTTCATTTTTTAAAACTCACTTGATTTTTATTTTTATTTAAAGTATTTATTGATATTACCAATGAATTTTTCTTGAGATTTTCCATTTAGATTTGATTTTTTAAACTCACTTGATTCTTATTTTTATTTTTATATTTTTTATTTGAAACCCTTTCCTTGGTTTTTAATTATTTTTCTATACCATGTTCTATATATCTTGCATACAATCTCATCTCATCCTCATGATACCAGAGAGAACCCACTAAGATATCAACACTTATAGTGTTCATATATTCAAATTTTTCAAGAGTTATCAAAATATTATAAAATAATTACCTAAAAAATCTTAAAATATTTTTTAGTATAACACTATATTTTATAGCTTTTCCATTAACCCTCACTCTATTAACTAAGTCATTTATCCTTATGCAATAGTTTCCAACTCTTTCAAAATATGACATTCTTGAATTCTTAAAATTCATTATAAGGGTTTTGAGTTTTTATTATCTTGCATTATTAGTGCCTTGATATGAATTATCCAAGGTATTACATACCTCATGGGAATTATCTTATCTTGAAATTCTTGTATAAATGCTTATGTCTATGTCACTCTAAATATAGATTAAGGTTTTTGCATCTCTCTTTTCTTCATCCTTTTTTGTTCTTCTTTGATTGTATATTAGGTACTCCAATATTTATGTGGTGTGTACCTATGGATAAAATTATCACAAACTCCTTTCCAAAAAATAATTCTCTTCAATTTATCTCTCCAATAATTAAAGTTATCATCTTTGAAAATATGAATATTCATGTAATTATAATTCACTAAAGCCATTGTATCTTCTAATAATGGCCTAAAAAACCTTGTGATCCTTGATTGAACGTGGCTATGATAAAAAATAATATATATATATATATAATTATTTTCTGAGCTGAAATAACCTTTTGTTATCTCTAATATTGAAGCTATGTACCAACAAAACTATCTTAAAAATATTAGATGTCAAACTAGTTATTTTATGAGTGAAATTATTGATCAAAACCTATCCTAAATAGATTCAAATTTGAAAAGATAAACTTTATATTAAAAAATAATGTATGATTGAAATAATATCTTAGATTAAAAGCACAATAATGTCATCAATTATAATTAATTAACTACACAACCTTTTGTGTAATTCTTATTAATAAAGAAAGCTAAAATAAGTTTATTACAAGATAACTTACATTACAAGTTAAGTATCAAATTAAAAATATAATATAAATAATATAAAACTAAATTAACTAATTTTAAACTAAAAATATAACAAATAAACTTAATTTAAATTTATGGACATTGTGCAATAGGCTTTCTTTAATTGTAAAGTCAAACATGCAACTAGAAAGACATCCTAGTCAAATAAATAAGATAATTAAATGCAATTAACTCAAATTAAATTTAATTATAGTATTATAATAAATAAAACACATTATTAATATTTTTAATGAGTATATAATATTTTATTCTCAATTAAGTACTCAAATATTTAACTAGAATATGCCAAAGTGAATTATAGTGAATTGGCAGTTAGCTGGTTGTTCCTATTATTTTATAAAAAATCAATAAAACATGTCTCAAAATGAACAAAAAACTAAATAAGGTCATAGATAAATTAATAAAATAAAAAAATACCTAAATAAATAATATATAATAATTCTAAAAATATAACTCAAGTTTCCATATTCGCATCATACTCAACACCTAAACACTAGCATATTAAAGAGACATGTGCATCGATGCAAGTGTCCTACTT
>JARHVA010006259.1:135000-170000 GCA_037957365.1 Torreya grandis | reverse complement strand
CTTATCTACTATGTCCTGATATTTTTGTTCTTTATCTCTCTCATAATGGATGATATCAATTGATTTGATGAATATGATTATGAAAATCTCCAACTTTAATAATAAGGAAGGGGTGAAAATTGAATACTTTTCTATTATTTTAAGTTATAAAGCTGTAAATATCAAATATTTGAATGGTGTTAGTTACCATACCTTAAATCAAGTTCATACTCTCACCATTTCAAGAGATGATTTGATCCATATTAAGGAAGATAAATATCCTTTACCTATAGTTACTACACCACCATCCTATGATTATATCCTTCAATATTTTATAAATTAGCTTTACAAAGGCCAAGGATTGGGAAAAGATTATCAAGATATAACTCAACCTATATCTCTTACAAAAATAATATAAATCGACAAGGATTCATATTTTTATAAAAATCCATGTGTCTTTAACAATGCAAGTCATTTAATCAGTCCCTTCATGAACATTCTAGCATAAATATGATTACACATGACCAAGATTATCCTTCATACAATCATTAAAATTTCTAACAAATACATAAGGAAATTATGTCTTATTTATAAACTAATTATAAAAGGAATTAAGCAAATTATTCCAATGGTCCAAGTTATTCAAATGATATAAAAATAGTAAAAAAATTCAAAGATCCAATACCATTATGAAAATATCATAAATTTAGTGATCATTAACTTTCACTTGTTATCCATGATGATGATGATACACATATGCCTAGATTATAAAAAAGTGGTGGTTTGGAACCAATGATAACACCCATGATAAACACCATTATTCTAATGGAATACATTATTTCTATGATGACCACTATTGTGTATCTTCAAAAATAGTTTCTATACTTCAAATGCAAATGGATTTCCATAATACTAATGCAAATGTGACTTCATTTTAATATCAACCTCTTGTATAATTTATACTTGAATATCTTTATCCACAATATTTTTAATTTCTATATTTGCATATATTTTTGATTCATAAGGACTCATTTAACCACATGATTAACTATGTACATTATTTTTGGTCAATGGGAAAAATATGACAAACTATTGCTAAAAGAATTCCATGTGAACATTACTGATGAGGCTCAACATTGGTTCTATAGCCTCCCAAAAGGTTTTTTGACCATGTTTTTACAATTGGAAGATACTTTCTTCATGAATTTGAATATCCAAAAGGTGCTAAAAATTACATTAGAACATTTTCACAATTTCAAGAAACGTGATGATGAATCCCTTCAATATTATACTATTTGATTCAAAAGTATAACATATGAGCTATCATTTAGACCCTCAAATTTAGAATTTTAGTTTATTTTTAGTAGAGGTATTATTTCCCCATAAAAATAAAAAACATTGTATAAATAATATGATTCATTTACACATTTTTATTTTTATGTGAATAAATATGCTTCATTCATCATTGCTCATCCAAAGGATCTTAACATATTACCTCCTAAGAATCAAAATTGTATTCCTAAAAAAAATGAGAGAGATATTTTACCAAATGTACACTAAGAAAAAAATTATGGAGTTCCTAATATTTACATGTCTAATCTACAAGGGTTAGTCAAAATGAGACCACTCCAATGTATGCATCCTATTCAAATATTCCATGGTGAACAACACAAAATTCATACACATCAATAAGAATTAACAATTAGAGGATTAATTGGTGTCACTTATTTTTGGAACAACCATATTTATCTTAAAAAATAAAAAAAATACTTTTAATGTAATATGTTTGCTACAAATTGGCTTTGATCTAAAACATTTACAAAACAAAGGAGGTTGGAAACAATCCTTGGGAAACATAATAATACTAATTGATTGTGGTCCTAAAGTAATTTAAATATGAGTTTAGGTTATGCCTACCACATATACATATGAACTTACAATAGGAAACCTTTGTCTATACCAAATGGAAGTAAAAATTTATTCAAATCAGCAAGTTATTTTTTTCTTCATGAAGGCAGATTAATTACATATTCAAAATGATAGCATAACATGAGGAGGAACATTATATATACATTTTCCACTTATCCAATCATGATAAAAACAATTTAAAATATCCAAATTATGGTTATTAGGCACAGAGTAGGGGAGATACCTATGACCATCCATTGGATGAGATCATAGAGTATTTTCTTCAAATATTTAATAAATACCCAAAAATATATATATATATATATATATATATATATATATATATATATATATATAAACTTTAACATAAAACATGTTTTGTTGACTCCTTAGAATCTATGTGTTAGTTCCATGTTTATGGATGGTAAATAAATTACTTCTACATAAACATGTGTGTCACACTTCTATTAGAGTGTGATACAAGCATACATAGATACATCATATATTTTAATTTTAGATGTTAGGCCTTTCTTCTAGTCATGTCATATGGACATTAGGTAAATATTATTCTATGATCATGATACTCACATGTTGTCATATATAATTTTATGGTCACTTTAAATTATCATGTTTTGAGCTCATATACATAGTTACACATGCCTTTACCCATGATTATATCTTACACATGGTACTTGATATACTATGCACTTGATGTTTTTTGGTAACATACTTGATATATGAGCTAGTATAACATGTTTATGTTGGTTTTTTATGATTTATTTTATACACTTATTTGAGTCTCTTGGCTTGCTATTATCTTGCTTGTTCAAGAATTTGATTATGCTCAATTTTTTATTATACCCCATGACTATGTATTCTTTATTTGAAATTTTAATATGTCATTGTTTATTGTATATAAATTTAAATATGTCATCCTTGATTTTGTGGACATTTGAATATGTCATGTCCCTTAGATTATGCAACATTTGAACATGTATCTTGTTCGCATTATCTTTAAACCATTATTTTTTCAATTGATTTTGATTACTCTTATGAGTGTGCTTGATTTAATTGTTGAGATTTTGTGGTTACTATATAGATATTTACATGATATTTACCATGCATCATACACTTTCATGTGATAACGTCATTCTATGGGTTCAACGATACATTTACCTAGACATGTTATTCTATATGCTACATGGTTACATTCATAAATTATTTAGGTGTCTTATCTTTTTGAGTTGAGGTAACTACTAGTTTTTATTATTCCCTCACCTCAAAGAGGTTGGGGAATATCATTGAGGGAATTTCATAGAGGCATGTTCTTCACATTTGGCATAGTTTTTAGATCTAGTGGAGGCATGATTTGGAAGCATGTTCTCAACACTTATTTATTATTTCTCACTTATATCAGTTTTGATATTTAGTAGGGTCATGTCATATATTCATGTCTCTCAAAAATTCATAGTTTTTATATTCAATATGGGCATTATTTGAAAGAATGTTCTCCACATTTATTAGTATTCAAAACACCTAGATTAAATGGGAACATATCTTAGAAACATGTCCTCCACATTTATACTTATATTAATTATCATATTTATCCATATATAGTAGGGTCATTCTCTAAAAATGATGTTATACATATTTTATAAATTGGCTAAAATACATAATCATATAATTTAAATTCATAGTTGTGACATAATTATATACATTAGTACCATTATTATACACAATCTTAGCATGAGACATATCTAAGATTCATATGTAATGGAATGTGAATCTAATATTACAAAATCTAAATTAGTTTTAGATTTTACAAAAATCTTAATAATTATCAGCACCCATCAGGATGTACTTTTATGGACTATATTGAACCCATCTATTACAATATTTAGTTTAATTCTAGTATATTTGAGGTAATTAAATCACTAAATCTTACCATTTTTTTAGGTTGGACTTGATTATATCATCTAGCCTTACTAATTTGATAGTATGAGTTGACTTTCTTCACTGATGCTCACCAAGTTATAACTATGATTTGGTTTCATGGTTGAGCTAATCTCAATTGATGGGTGCCAAATCAAATTTCCTTCAAGGCTAGGTCATGTCCCTTCCAATATATATATATATATATATATATATATATATATATATATCCTTACATATATGTACTTTATAGATTTATACATATTTCTCCTAATCTTAATTTTATATTCTTATGATGAAACTTATTTAAAATCTACTTGCAAATAAGAAAGGTGGTTACATAAATCCCCATATGTACTCTTAAAACTTGCTTTCTCAATTTCAATAATTTCAAATATTTGTAATTATAGATTATAATCATTGATTATATACTGTAACATGATCTTGGTTACAGGACAATCACTGATAAATCACTCACCTTACACTAAATAAAAGGAAAAGTGTGTTATACACACCTAGGTATTCATTCCTTTAGACTAGAAATTTCATTACAAGCTATTAAAGGGTGGATTTACATAGTATTTTAAGGATTATATATCACCTCAATCTTATAAACTTGGTAAAATCAAACCTTAGTTGTTCCTCTTAGTTATGAAACTTTACCACTTTTAAATGTCTTGTATCTACTTTATCTTGTGCTCCATGGCCTATCTCTTGATCCATATCATCTTATGTTGATGACCCAGGACATTTATTTTAACCAAAATGCTTAAAACATACTTAAATTACACCCTTTACAAGTTAATTTTTTATGCACTTTCCTACTCCTTGGACAATAGAATCTCAAATAGACACCTACATCAAAGTAGGTGTCTTTGTCAGATGTAAGTTTCTATATCCATGAAGTCATAAAATCTGGAAATGAAACATATTATAATGGTTAGCCTAAGTGTTATAATCTGATTTATTTCTACAAAGGGATTGATATAAATAAAAGATCAACCCTCATTCATTCCTCACTTATAAACTTCCTACCTACTCACTAGGAAACCTATAAAAGGTATTATGTCAAGAACTCAAGTGAAAAAGAATTAGCTATTTTGTCCTATTTTCATATCATTCATAGGAAAAACACAAACATAGGTCTAAATTATAGTAATGATCAACCTAGGATCTATATTCTCCAAGTTAAAATCTAGGTCAATGTTATACTTGATTGACACATATTACATGATTCACATATAAGACAAACCATAGGGAAAAACTAAATTGATATGAGTGCATCTTTAGATTATTGTATATGTAGGTAGTGCACATTGAAAAAGGGTTATTTGGTATTAGATCAACATAATGTGCCCATTAAACCATTTTCCCCCAAGGTCATCATGAACATGAAGAACTAGAGTTTTATAATTTCATGAGGAATGATATTCCATGACCCTAATCTGAATATACCAAAATGAAGGTGAAGATAAACCCTAAATTCCAAGTGGGTGAATCATTTACTATTAGGTATTAGATACTAAACACCTACATTAGGTTCAGATAATATCACCATCATAACCATCTAAGGCTGATGCTATTATCCACAACTCTAACAATACTCAATCCAAAATTTGATTACTATTCCAAAATCATCTTCTAAACTATTTCATACTTATTATAGTGTCAAAATGATATTAGTACTAAAACAAACTAAGTAATTTGTTTCTTTGTCATTTCTATATCTTTCATAGTTGTACTTACTATTTTTAAGCTGTCTCAACATAATAAATTCATTATATGTTTATCTAAGTTTATCATCCCATTAGCTTTATATATATGTATATATATATGTATGTATGTATATATATATATATATATGTATGTATGTATGTATATATATATATATGTATATTATCATCCTTGTGAACTAGGCTATATCTGTCCCATTTAACCCTAGATAACTAAAATTTACATCATTTTAGGGTTAAACATGTTCTTTTCCTTAATGTGCATCCATGTGCACCTTAGTGGTTAGTGATTTAATTTTTTTTTTGAAGTAAAGGAATCATTTTTATTGACTAACCTATTTCATATGTTTGTATATTTTTAAGTGGAATACAAATTTGATGTAATATAGATAGGACAAATTTCATGGTCTGTATCCATGGTCTACCCAAAATCAAGTTATAATGAAATGACTAAGACATTACTTCGAATGTAGTTAGAACTATTTTTGGCCCCAATGACACATCTAATATTATTTGGCCAAATAAAGGGCTACATGAACTATGAAATCCTTTGGTATGCATATCTTATTTTTAAATAAGGGTTATGATAATACACATGATGGTTAACAAATCCATGCCACAAATTCAAACCATAAATTTAAATAAGGGAACATAAAGGTTTAAGTGGTACTTTATTAGTGTTTACCTAATAATGGTGGACTATCCTAATGAGTAGGCCAATTTTAAAAAAAACTCAGACAAATAGTATTCTAAATTTATACAACTGAGATTGCTAAAAAATAATAAAATAGAACTATTGGTAGATATTGTACTAAATTGGAATCAAATGATACTTATTTGGTTTATTGTGATCATGTAGGTGTGATATGGAGTATGATGGAATTTGATTATAAGATGATCCTAGAACAATTTTTATATTTTGGAAGGAATCTTTTTTTGGCCTTAGATGTTTTCATTAGATCTGGATAGTTGCACTGACATAGGTGTCTAATCCTATTATAGGTATCATTTATAGAATATTGACTGGATGTGGATGTGATGAAATTGAGACTTATATGTTTTATATCACCATTATTATGATATATTCAAATCACACATGTAGGATATCTCTTTTTGTCAAATTATCAAAATCCTAGCATTTTACCCTTGGAGTGACTATGGGAAAAATGATTAGTGGGATCATAATGTATAGATACCCTAAGGAAACCTCTATAAATGGGTCATACCTACATATAAAATACTATGAAAATGGACACAAACTTATGGAGTTCTCTCCTACATGTTAGATTGTGTGTACACAAGACTACAATGTGTGATAAACAAATACATGCAATGACCTAGATTTTTACTTCAAAAATATGGATCATGAAATAATCTTAGAATACTTAAAACATATAGAAATATTTATTTTGTGACTAATATATAAATGGGGATGAATAGAGTGGGTTTATTCACTTGAATTCTTGAATGAATTACTCTTATTAAGTTACCTTGTTAGTGTCATTGAGATGTAGAAGGGTTGGTTAAGTGGGTTGGTTATGCCTATCCCCACCCATGTTTGAATCTCATATGGTGTTTATAGGATGGTTGTGGCTATTTTAATTGACATATTGGTTTCAAAGGTAATGATTCTCAATGATCGGTCCTCGTGGATATGCCCCAAGCCTAGTTCATAGCTCTGATCAAAAGTAATCTAGGTTGGGGTCCAATCAACCCTAATATCTATATAAAAAAGTTACCTTATGAGTTCCTAGTGTTTTATAGGTGAGGAATTAACGAATTTTTAAATTGTGTGTGTGTGTATGTGTGTGTGTGTGTGTGTGTGTGTGTGTGTGTGTGTGTGTGTGTGTGTGTGTGTGTGTGTGTGTGTGTGTGTGTGTGTGTGTGTGTGTGTGTGTGTGTGTGTGTGTGTGTGTGTGTCTATATATATATATATATATATATATATATTATAAATATCTCACACTAAATCACTTAGGTTGACCTTTAGGATATGTTCCATTTTAAAATACAATGACCTTTTCACACAAGACACTTTGTATAAAAAGTGGACACTTGCATCAATGTAGATTCTATTTGGGATGTAAGTGTCCAAGTAACTAGAAAAAGTTTAATTTTATAACTACCAGCGATGGATAATAATCAAGTTTTGAGCTTTTATCAAAGTGGAGAATGCTTAGTCATTAAAATAAAAATGGTTTGACTAAAATATAAGAAATTTAGTCATAGAAATATAGTGAATGCGATCCTTTTGACAATGGGTAGGTATATAACTAAAAGGTACAACTATTATATGTGTTTTCCAAGTGTATAATAATAAGGTAATATATATTTCATATTTTATGCATTTTCCCATGCCTCCCAATGTTAATAGGTGTTTTGTGATATTTGTCCAATTTGGCCCTTCTCAAAATTTAATCCACACTATTAGACACCTAATAAGTTATCTCCTACTTAGATAATTTTTAGGAACATAATTGGAAAAATAAATAGGATCCATTAGTGTACCTTCAATCCTCATTAATGCATGGTTTAGGTCAAACTATTAGTCACCTAATGACTTGAGTCATCTCTTGATCTTTATTGATAGTATTGGCATTAGGTATCCATTTACTACCTTATAAACAATGGGATAGAAAGTGTTTGTTATCTTATACATTTCATCCCTATATTTATAGATGTGAATGTGATAAAATTCATCACAAATCATTTTTTTAATCATTTTGGCTCCAAAGGAGATGTCTTGATAGGGATGATAAATCCACATATGACATCCACTAGATAATAAATCATGTAGAAGTTGATATGTACTTGGTCATAAATGATCCTATGGGTTTTTATATTATAAATTATGATTTCCCCAGATTGGCTATTTTCTTTGCCTTCAATAATTATAGATAGTAAAGGGACCCATACCTCATCCACATGATTTATATATGGGGCTCTGTACAACCTATTTAAGAGGGTCATGGAAAATTTGACACTGGGATTAAATTTGGAAATTAGGAAACTTTTAATAATAATTTTTTGGGATTATGGGCCCATCCTATCATGGAACCTAACACTATTATCTTTGAACCAATCACTAAATGTTTTCTGATTATAAAGCATGTCTAGTTTTGGCACTCTATAATTCTTTTCAAAGTCTAATCCAACCACATATGCGTAAATGATATTTATGGATTATATAACACCTTAATATTTTTCACTTTTCAAAATCAAACCTTAATTTTTCCTCTTATTTCTAAACCTTTCCTACTTTTATAAGTCTCACACCTACTCTATTTTGTGCCTTTTGGCCTATATGTTAATTTTATCAATCTTACACTAATAAATAATGACTTATTTCATTCATAAAAAATATTAAAATATACTTATCTTCCACATCTACAATTTATAATACTATGCCTACTTTCATGCTCCCCAAACACTAATATCGAGGATAGACTCTAGTATCAATGCTAGTGTCCTACTCTAATAGAAGTATCTAGTTCCCTAAAAGTCATACATTTTTAAATTGAAATATATCCTAATGGTTGGACTAAGTGATTTTATATGAATTACCTATCTAAATTTATTTTTATAAATACAATATCAACCCTCATTCATTTATCAGCTGATAATATGGGGAAAATACATATTATTCCTACCAAAGAGCATTCAATAGAGCAGAGCTTCCCTAATTACTGCTATTTCCATATCACTCCTAGGGATATCGAATCTACAGGTTTGAATTACTAAAGGATCATTCCAATATCTTGGCTTTCCAAGTTATAAAATAGGTCCCTATTATAATTTCTTTTCACATATTCCATGATTCATACACAAGTCAAAACATATGGGATAACTCCATCAGTCTGAGGCCCTATTTAGTGTGTTGGATATGTAAGTAGTGATCATCAAAATAGTGGTATTTTGGATCAAATTGAAACTTTTTTCCCACTAACCCATTTTCTACAGAGGTTACTATGAATATGAGGAACTAGGATTTTAACATTTCATAAGGAGTGACACTCCATGACACATATCTAAATACAATAAAGTGAAGGTGAATATAAACCCATAATCATCCTAGTGGTTGCATAATTTTCCAAAAATACTTGGTAAAAGACACCTACATTTAACCTATATATTAACATTGATGTAACCATCCCAGGTTAATACAACTATTTAGATCTCTAGAGGCACTTAATCGATAATCAAGTGACTATTCTAGAATCATATTTGAATAGATGTTTTGTTTGTTCTATATCGAACACTATGTTAACATTATAACCAAATAATTACACTACTTATTTATCTTTTTCATATATAACTTATTTTTATTTTCTATATTTAGCCTATTCTTAATTTTATAAATTTAGTGTATGTTATGTCTAAGTACATCAACCAATTGAACTATTGTAGATCTAATTATCACCCTTTCACATTTCCATTTATATGTAACTCTTTAAATAAAATCTAAGGTTAACACTAAATTATTAGACAGAACATTATAGTGTTAAACATTTTTTTAACCTCATCTTTAAACATCATTTTTGGTTAAACATACCCTATAGGATGTTTATTACCTACTTTGTCCTAATATTTATGTACTTCATGTCTCTTGTCATGCATAATATTGATTTATTTGATGACTATGATTATGAAAATATCCAAATTTATATCAAATAAATGGTAATAATTAATTACTCCTATATACTTACAACTATTAAAGCATCTAATCTCAAAGCCTTGAATGGTGGTAGCTACTATCCCTTTAATCAGGTTCATGCTCCCACCATTTCAAGAGATGAGTTGATCCATATTATGAAATATAAATATCATTTTCCCATACTTATTACACCACCATCATATTATTTTTGTCTTCAATATTTAAATAATATGGATACAAAGGCCATCGATTGGGTAAGCCTAGACAAGGTATAGCTCATCCTATTATTCCTATAAATAGTATATATTAGAAAGGCTTAAGACATTCTAAAAAAAGCCATGAGGCACCAGAAATACAAGTCATATAAGCATTCCCTTTATGCAAATTTTACCACACAAGTTGGTATATATGACCAAGAGGCTCCTTTATTTCATTTTTAAAAATATAGACAAGTACATAAAAAAAATTGAATTATTTACAAATAACTTATAAAGGGGACATGCCTTCAAGAAAATTAATTCACATCCCCACTATTCCTACATTCCCAAAAAAATCCCACTTAATATATGTGATTTTTCCCTCATAGCTTCTTTATAAGAATATTATAAACCCAAGAAAGGGACTTATAACAAAGATTGTTCAAGCTAAAATTGTTATACCATATACATTCTTTTAGTCAATGGGAAAAATATGAAAAAGATTTAGTAAAGGATTTTGATATGAGAATTTTGTATGAGTCTCATAAATGGTTCTATACTTTAACAAAGGGTTCCTTAACAATTTTGTTACAATTATAAGATGCATTCTTCGTGTTCAATATACACAAGGTGCTAAAACTTACAATACAATATTTGCATAATTTAAAACAACATGATGATGAATGGTACTCATACATTAATTTGGTTAATTGGAAAAAGAGGAAAAAATTTTACTAAAGGATTTCCATATTACCATATTGGATGAGGCTTATAAATGGTTCTCTAGTTTACCAAAGGGTTCCTTAACTACTTTTTTACAATTGGAAGATGCAGTCATCATGGATTTCAATATCCACAAGGGTCCAAAAGGTACATTAAAATATTTTCATAGTTTCAAATAGCCTAATGATGAATACCTTCAATAATATACCATTAAATTGAAAATTACATAATATGAGCTATCATTTAGAATCTTATATTTGGAATTACAATTTATATTTAGTAGAGACCATTTTTTGCTATCAAAGAAAATAACATTGCATAAACAATATGAGTCATTTACCCATTTATGTAATTGTGTACATAGATATAATATCTTCATAATTAATCATTCAAGGTAAATTAACATATACATATCCAAATAAAAAAAAATTATCCTTCACACAAAGGAAGGAGATAAATTGATGAAGGAGCATTATGAATAGAAATATAGTATTCCTAATATTTATATGACCAGTTTGTAAATGCTACTTAGCATGGGTAAAATACAAGTTCCATGTCTTATTAAATTGAATAAAATTGAAAAAAACAAATAAAATCCACACCAATAATATTTAATAATTACCTTATACATGGGTGGTGTTTATTTTTGACCTAGCCATATCGATTCTACACAAGCAAAACCTACTCGCAATGTAAGATGCTTACAACAAATTGGATTCAATCTAAAAACATAAAAAAAATTAGGTTGTAAATACTTCTTGTAAAACATAAAAATACCAATTATTATGTTCTTAAATCAATTCAAACATGTGTTTGGGTTATTCTTGCTACATATACATATGCATTTACCATAACAACTCTTTGCTTATACAAAGTGGAAGGAAAAAATCACAAAAATCAATAATGTATTTCTTTTTATCATAAAATAAAATAAATAGATATTATAAATGATATAATTTATTATTATAATACACATATAAAATGTGAGGAGGAACATTCTATGTACATTTTCAACCTATCCAATCATGATGTGAATAATGTAAAAAATCCAACTTAAGGTTGTCAGGCACCAAGTGGGGAGATGCTTATGACATTTAATTAGATGATATCATTGATTATTCTATTCAAATATTTTAAAAATACCAAAAAAATAAATTAATTTAAAAAATTCAAAAATATTTTTGGCATCTACATGTTTTATTGGCTCCTTGACATCTATGTGTTAGTTCCTTGTTGATGGATGGCATATTCAGTTACTTATGCATACAAATGTGTTTCAAACTTATATTTGAATGTGATATGGACATTAAAAAATACATGATCTATTCCTATTTTATATGTTTGACCTCCCCTCTACTCATTTCATATAAACATTGGGGGAATCTGCTTCTTTGATCTTGATACTCACATATTATATGGTTTAATAATAAAATGTTATTATCACGTCTAAGCTTACATATGTACTTAAAATTATTATAACCATGATTATATCATACATAGGGTAACTTATATGTTGTAAACTTGAATTTTTATCCTAACACATTTGATTCATGGGATATTATGACATGTTTATGCTATTTTCTTATGATTTCTTTCATGCACCTCCTTGAGTATCTTGCCTTACTTTTGTATTCCTTGTTTGAGAACTTGAATATGTTCCTTTGTTGGTGGCTCCCATGCCTACGCATTATTTATTTTACATTTTCCTATGTCATTGTTTTTTGTATGGACATTTTAATATGTTATTCTAGACAGTCTACTATCTCATGCCCCCTTGATTGTGTGGCATTTGAATATGCCCATTGTTTGTGGTCTCTTTAGACCATTGCCTTTTGATTTTATTTTGAGTGCTCTTGTATTTGTGCTTGTTTTTTTTTTATATTTTACTATTACTATCTATATGTTTCCATGGTATTTATCATGCATTGTAGGCCTTCATGTCATAACATTGGCTATATGCACTTCAATGCTATATCTACCTATATATGTTCCTTATATATGTTGCATGGTTCCACTCACAAATTATACAATTGTCATATCATTTTGAGGTGAGGAAAATGCCATTTCCTATATTTATGTCACCTTAAAGAGGGGTGTAATATTAGTGGGGTCATTTCATAGATGAATGATCTTCAAACATGGCATTGTTTTTTAGATTTAGTGGAGCCATGCTTTAGAAGCATGTTATCCATACCTATTTCATATTCAAAATCTTCATATTATAGTGGGGGCATGTTTTGGAAACATGTCCTCCACATTGGTAATTATATCATCTTTCATATATTTGCATATATAGTGGGGGTATGATTTGAAATCATTTTATCTACACTTATGCATTTTATGAATTGGTAAAAGCATACAATTCTATGATAGATTCACAATTATGGTATAATTATATACATTAGTATTAATTTTATACATAGTTTTAGAATTATAATATATAAAGTGCGTATGATATGAAATTTATGCATAATATTGAAAAATTAAAATCATTTTTAGATTATAAAACTCTTTTATGGACTATTAGCACATCATGGATTTTTATATACATATACTCTAGTCTAAATTTTATGGACTTTATTGGGCTAATATAATATAGTAGTTATTTTGATTTTTTGTATGGTTGAGGTGATTAAATAACTCAATATTTCTATTTTATTAGTTTGGACTTGATTGTATCATCCATACTCACTAAGTTATACATATCATTGGGTTTCATGGTTGAGATAATCTCAATGCCTAATTTCCAACTCACCTTTGTTCCAAGGTTGGGGGCATGTGATTTTGAACCCCTCTCTTTATCTCCTTGGACATACATAGTTCTCATATATATATATATATATATATATATATATATATATATATATATATATATATATATCATAATCTTTATTTTATAGCCTTACATTGATATATATTTTTCAAATCAACTCAAAAATAGGTAAGGCAATTATATCAACACACAGGTGGACTTATAAACCTTTTTCTTTAAATTTAAATATTTTAAATACATTAAATTTCATATTATATGCAATAATTATATATTGTAACATTATATTTGTTGTGATTTAGTCACCTAAAAATAATTCAATTGGGTACACACAAAGATAAGGTGTGTTATATACACCTAATTACTCATTCCTTTCCTTTAAACTAGTAATTTCATTACTAAATTAATGTTTTGGGGGGAAAACGTAGACAATATTTATGGATTAGATATCACCTCAATATTTTATGCTTGAAAAACATATACCTTAGCTATTCTTATCATTTATGGATCTTTCCCACGTCCACAAATTTTGCATCTGCTTTATCGTATGCCCCTTAGCCTATCTCTTAATCTAACTAGTCTTATGTTGATGACCAAGTTTTCTATCTTTCCTAGAATGATAAAAATGTACTTGTAGATGAATTTTGAGAAAAATGTATTTGTAGCTATATCAAAACACCCAAAATGTCAAACTAACTAAAAGGAGAGATTATAGAATAAAATTAGAAAATATAAAGATCGATCGTAATGATTATTAACTTCAACTAGCCTCTCTCCAAGATCTTCACGTATAATATTTTTTTATATTGCCATGGACTCAAAATTTTGACATGGGGATGGCTTGATTCATGTATTATGGATTCATGAATTTTTTGATTGGCATGGATTCATGGATTTGATAGATTAATAACTTTTTTAAATTGAGGATTGGTTTGTATAATTAAGTTAAGGAGGGAATATCAATGGCTCACATTCAAAGTTGAACCATGAGGATCAAGGGTGGAGGAATTTCCAAGGAATTAAAAATTCCTTGGAAGCCTCTAGAATTGATGCTTCTAGAGGGGAAGGGCCAAGTTATAGCATATTATATAATTGGAGAATTCTATAATATCTTTAAGGATTAACTAGAATTAGTGATGGATTAGGTGGGTGATTAGGGACTAGGGGTGAGGAGAGCCTAGGAATAGGCTAGTTTAGGTGGGTAGGTGGTCCATGGGAATTTTTAATTCCCAAATAATGGATAAGTGGGATTAAGATATTATAAGATATGATTTAGGATGATTAATTTATTGGTGGGGTATAAATAAGGTTAGTTAATAAAAAATAAATGATGAGGTTGGATATTAGATAAATGATTAGGATTAAGATAAAGGGGATAAATTAGCAAGATTAATTAGAATACTTAAGGTGAAAAAAAAATTAGTGTATACATTTTTACCTTATTTCAAAGGGCATTATGAGTGGAGTGAAGTGGAAGGATTAATGGTCTTTCAAATAAAAATAATTTCATAGGTGGATTTTAGAAGATATGATGCCCCCTTAAGGGGACATGCAAAGAATAATGAAATGGATGGCCACTCAAAAGAGGAAATGAGGGCTGTGATGTGATGAATAGATATGGGGATGGGATGATAGATGTGAGATATTTGATGAAGAAAATAAATTTAACTTGAGAAATGAGATAAATATTGATGATGCCCCTAATAAAGAGTTATGCATAAGGAGGGAGAATGACTATGTTATGGTTGTTGACACATCCCAATGGGGAATCAACCATAACATGATGATGATAAGACAAAAAGATACAAGATTTTTATGTATCCAAAATAATGATGTATGCAAGGGATAGATTTAGGATAGGATAATGTAATGATTTGATGAGATAAATGTTGAGTGTAGATCAGAGCTAAATATGAGTGATATGATGAAGAGGATGAGAGAGAATAAATGGTATGATAAATTTCCAAAATATGAATGGGAAGAACTAGATTGAAATGCATATAATCAATAGGCTAAAATGAAATTAATAATGATGATGCCCCTAATAAGGACACATGTAAGGGAGTGATAGATTATTATAAAGCTAGGGTTTTGTTCATGGCAGAATTGATGAAGGAATCTATAAAATTTAAATGATTAATTAACTAATCAATGAAAATGGATGGATGATGGGAGAAAATATGGATGTGACTTATCAATCCCAATTAATAGGTGTGGGTGATTTATGAAAATATTAAGGAGATGATTAGATCTAGGGTTTGATCAATAGACCAATTGATTAAGGATTGACATTATAGCTCAAAGATTTGATGTAATACATGGGGATGATGAAATAAAAGATAGATGTGATGACGAATGATATGTAAATAGGAGAGAGTGGTCAATCTATCTTTTTGAACTAAAATTTTTCCAAGTGTTGCGTATATAATCTAAAAATACCTCAATTTGATGTAGTTCTAAGTTAAGGATAAATGGCAATTGATGGAGTAGATGATGACGATGATGATTAGTGATTATAGGATAAAAATTTGGTTGTTAGTTGGATGAGTTGAGAGGATTAGATCAATAATGAGAAATAAATATTATTATATTATTATATAAATGATGAGGGTATAGATTATCAATCCATCAAAATTTTTATAAAGATCATTAAAGTTTAAGCAATACAATAAATAGAACATTTGGAATTTTTCTGCATGATATAAGTAAAACCAAGAGGATGCTATGCTGAAATGAATGGGAAAATAGTGAATTCTACATCATCAAGGGAACCTAAAGAATCATTGTAACTTTTGGTGTCATCATAACATCCTCATTCATTTCCCAATAGATAATAAGATATAAGATGCAAAACAAACTCAAAATTCAAATACAATCAAATATTTACATGATAAAAGACATGAAAAAAAGCCAAACAAAATAGACAAGAAACACATATAATTATTTACATGCAATGTCACAATGTCTTGTCTAATGATGGGATGGGTTATGGGATGGGATAGGATGATGATGATGATGTTGATGATGTGATGATGATGATGATGATGATGATGATGTGATTTTGTATTAAGGATAAGAACTTAGACAAGGTATGGAATTTGAATACACTAATAATTTGGATTACGATAAAGTTGTGGATAAGTATATGGAGATGGACTACATGAGGGACTAGGATTAGGATAAGGTAGTTGAAGATAATAGGACAAGATAACTAGGATGATAAGACTAGTAGTAGATAAGTCAATATGAATAAGATAATTTAGGATGACAATGAGATGGATAACTTATGACATCGAGATACATAGACATATGACATAATGACACAAGACAAACCAATGTAAATGTTTTAGGTTTTTGTGGATTTTATAAACTTTTTTGGGTTTTTGAAAGATGTATGTACACTATAAAAATGAGGGTTACTAAAAAAAGGAACACCAAACCTATAAAATTGGATAAATATTAATGGAATGATGGACAAGATGATATAAGGATGAGGGTGATGCTGAAAAAAGGGATGAGGACCAAGGAAAACTGGACTAGGCATTGCCAATGACCACATCATGAAGGAATTAAATGTTTAGTTACCTAAGAGTTAATTAAAGTATATTCCAAGATTATTCTATAAAATTTATCAAGACACCTTCCGTTCTATACTAAGGTCAATATTTAAAGAAATAAAGAAAATAATAACATGATAGATGATCGGTAGGAATGACATACCAAGGGATAAGATAGATAAGGGTAAAAAAATGGGTCTAATGGATGAAATGGATGGATTTTTCCCCCAAGTGCTTAGGTATAATGTGGATAATATATTATTTTACTATGATGTCAAAAACCTTTTATTCATCTTGTTACTTGCCCAAAGTGCCAGAAGACTAGTTTTAACCATTAGATGAATGATTCTTTATATGTTTTGATTTTTTGATTTTTTAAAATTTTAAACTTTTTGACTTTTTTATCATCTTGATTTATAGGATATGGATACAAGATGCATTAATGATGAGACTTTTTATATCCTTAGACAACACCTATTCTAAATATGTGTGATGCTAGGATCACATTGTTGCTACTAGATATACTAATGTCTTTGTGTCCTTCATTGATTCTTGATTGAGACCCCTCCAGACATCTATAATAGGTGACTTAGTCACCCAAATAAGAGATATTGTTGATCAAGTGGGTGATGTGAGATATGGACTGGTTTATATCTTAACATTAATGGGGGAGTATAGTACTTGAATGGATGATAGGATCATGAGAGGAAAGTGTGATGGATGATCAAGAAGTGGGACTAATAGTCATACACATCATTCGAGATGTTGGACATTTGACATTTGATTGGTGCCATAAAACAAAGGATTTTAAGAGATCTAAGACTTTTTGATTGCATTATTCTTCTTTGATCCAGTTATTTGAAAGATGATAAACCATACTAATAGTGCTTATGACATTATTTTGATTTACATATTGGATTTGACTTTGACCACCCCTCGTGCTTGATTTTGGGCTTCACTAGGGGAGATTAATTTTTGACTTGAAAGATTATTTTAACTTTGATGGTGCCCTAGTGTCTGATATTGGGACTCACCAATGAAAACAACTTTTGGATGAGGTTGATGATTTAACTTTTATTTATTTTGATTTATGGGATCAAATGTTATTTTATCATGATTTATGATTTTAAGAATATAATCTTGGATATTTACGTTTGTGGCACTTTTTATATTTCTTGGGGAAGAGTTCAACTATGTGTGATCCTATTTGTCCCTATGGAGGGAGGTGATTAAATTATTATTGATAGGAATAAAGGGGTTTATGATGGATTAAGGTGGGGTGTATTATATGATGATGTCAATAAGTGGTGATGATGAAACATGGTCCTTATAAGGGTTACTGGGAGACCCAATTTCAACATTGAAGAAGATCTCCTTAAGATCAACAAAAAGATCACTAAGACTAGATGTAAGGTATGCATCCAAAGTAATACTAGATATAATATGATGATCTATGATGGATAAATCTTGAAATAACTATGTTATGACTTCATCATCGTAATTGGGATCAAAAAAATATGCATGGTGACTAATTTTTATTGAATTAGAGGTATCTTCAAAAGAGTAGGAATAGTCATCATATACTACAATATATATTAGGAATGATGTTTTGGATGAGGGATATGATTTATATACTGGTTTTGAACATAACAATTATGTAGATGAAATTGGTGTCAATTCTAATTTGATTTGGATATACATGATGTGATGCTACTATTATAAGAGTGATTATCTACAAGTGACCTCTCAACATGAGGTATTTGATATGAGGATCAGTGAGAGGAATATTATTCAGGGATAATGGATTCACCAAGGATAATAACATGAAATAAGGACTCATGAGGGAAGGTATGAATAGGTACATTGGGAATAGACTCATCTTTGATGGATTATTTGCCAAATATGGGGGGACCATAGAATATGGAAGTGGTTTTTTGACCTTGGCTTACAGAGGCAAGAGTTTGATCATGATCTGGAATAGAATCTTGGTATACCTCTTCTTGTTGACCCATAGATATAGAATAATTTTATTCATTCTAAATTTCTATGTCACCATGGTTAATGAGTTCTTAGACATAATTTTGAAAATTATGATATCGATTAATGGTATGGTCCCAAGTTTCGTGATATGGATAGTATTGGTTAGCATTATACCAAGAGGGATTAGGATTAGTGGGATTAATATGTCATATAGATGGATATCCCATAAGTTTAGTATCAAAAAGTTGGTATAAGAGGGTTATAAGGATATCTAAAGATAATTTTAGTGCCTTTCTTCACTTCATGAATTAGATGTGGAAGCATTGAAGTTTGTTAGATGGTTGCTGATGCAATTAGGTGAGTGGAATAGTAGTAGATGAGGTGGTTAGGATGGGATTCCCTTTGATAGTGTAGGAAGGGGTAAATGACTCTATATTATTAGTGGAAAGAGGATTTGAATATAAGTCACATGGATGGGTTTAGATTAGAGGTAATAATGGGTGGACATGGTCAAAGTCTATAGGATAGAGTGCTTATCTCAAGGAGGTGTGAAAGAAGCACATCCATATTGGAGATGAGACATTTTTAAATAAAGGAATTAACCAAATTTGTTTTATATGCCATAGATAAGGATGGGAGAAAGTAAAAATTATGTGGTTTGATAGCCCTAATTGACAGGTGTAGGAGAATAAATAGAAAGACTAAAATATGTGTCTGGAATGTGTGGAAAAAATTTGGACAAAGGTTTTCTTTAGTCTAATTTCAATTTTGACTTGATGATATAAGATGTTGGACAGGATACCAAAATATTTTAATTATACAAATTAGGATGTGACCTATATGTTTGATGATTTGGATTGGATTTGAATAGCAGAGCTATTATAAGCTCTAAGATTAGATGAGGGGCTATACTAGCCTAAGAGTCTAATTTTGACTAGATTGATTAGATTAAGGCTAGCTCAAGAATAAGATGATTGACTTATATATGATGAGAGGATTGGGTTAATGGGTTGATAGGATTATGATTATGATTCAAACTTGATGCGACATAAGCAAGCTAATGATGAGGACTTTGATATGATAAGAGTGTTTTACCAATGTGGATGAGGACCAAAGGATGATAATAGACTCAATGTGGGGATTAGTAAATACAAGGGGACAAATTAGGCTAGACTATGATTAGGACTAGGTTAATAAGGTGACTAGGAAAGATAATATCAAGATAAATGATTGATTATGGATAAATTATACTAAGTGATAAATATGATGTTGTTAGGGATAAGTGAATAATATGAGGTTGGACTATGATAATATGTGATAGATGGATGTCAAGAATTTATTAGGATAAGAAAATGGTGGGGTTGTGTTTAGTGATGGGTGGGACAAGAATAGGATGTGACTAGGATGTAAGATGAGATAGTGTTTAAAATGATATATAAATAGAAATATGTATAATAAGATGTTGATAAGGATGTACAGAATCATATAATGATAAGACAAGGATATACAAGATGTTTATATTTTAAGGCCTATATATGTGTACATAGTTTTGGGTAAAAGGTTTATTTGGTTAACAAAAAATGTGAGTCTATCATGACACTCACCAAATTAATAAATACACAAACATAAGACAACTAAATTGTTTATGGGTGTGTAATCTAATGACTGCACCATTTAATGGATTTGTGGGTGAGGATGTAGGATAGTGACCCATTAATTAATATTCCAAACCATATCAAACCATTTTCAACAAGATGATCACTTGGGATCTGATCCTAACTCTAATAACAAGTCACCTATTACAACTACAAGATCTTAAGCTAGGTTAAATGAGGTCTCTAGGGGTGTTCCTAATATACACTAGGTATGATGGGGCCCATGTTCATGTAGGATGTTGTCTAATGCCTTGTTTATAGATTTAACTATTACCCTTCATGGATGATCTATATGGGGTCAACCACATAACCTAATGATTTTTGATATGTTATCTATAATCTTATAGATCATGGAGTGTGGATTAGTGCATGGTAGTAAAATCCAAATTCACTATCCTCATAAGACTATGGAAAGTGTGTGGGTGTTAATTCTACATCATATTGATCATATAAAATAAAATAGGAGATTTTTTGGGTGGTTTTTGATCCTCCAAGAATCACCTCAAGGATGAAAGTAGGAGAGCATACACCACCATATCCCTTGGGTGAAAAATAGATAGATTAAAAATAGATTAATTTGACTGATTACTTTGATGTTATATATATACAAGATCAAATATTTACAAAAATATAAAAGATAACATGATTTAAATTAAGTGATTAAAATGATTAATAGTTTTAAACAAAATTATTGTCAATATGTAAAAATGTCTTTGATAGGTGGTCTGAAAGAAAATGATTATTGGTTTGATTGGCACTCAAAAAAGGGTAACTTGTAAGACAAGTGATTAGTAGTTTAGATTGACAATCTTGAGGGGTAAATTATAAGACAAGATGCTAGATAGGATATAACTTATAAAAGAAGATATATAGAGCCAAAATCACTTCTTGATTCACCCTTGTAAGAAAAAAACATTTGTTCAATAATATTTAATAGAAACCATTGAAAAAAAATTATGACTTAGCTCTATAACTTATTTGGGTGAGGGGGATATGATATAGGGGTCTAGGGATGGTAGCCCTTAGCGGCATCAAGGGGTAGTGCCCCTTGTGGGGTTAAGAAGTAGTGAACCTAATGAGAACCTCAGAATGACTCAAAATTCACCAAAAATTACTCTAAAAATGCACTTAAAAAGGATAATTTTGAAGGCAAAATTGAAGAGAAAAATTCCAACTTCAGAGGATAAAATCATAGTTACATAGTCAAACTAATGCAATACCATGTCTATAAAGTGAAATATCATGACTTTTATGTAATATCATGATAAAAATGTCATGATTTTCTATAAAGGGAATAATTTCTCACTGTTACAACATGGTTTTCTACAAAACCACTAGATTTAAGGCAATATCACAATTTTTATTATAATATCATGAATTTACAATTAGCGATTTTACAACACAATACAATTTGATAAGATTTTGATAGTTAGACTTAAAACAAAAAAAATGTGATGATATATAAGAGTATGTATAAGGACCAAAAAGGTATTTGATATTTATTTTATCTAGTGCCTGGATTATTAAGAGCTGATCAAGATAATACCACTAAAGTTATGCAAAATTGCTTAAATTAATGTAAAACCATAATTTTTTGATCTATAATATTACAATTGGAGGGAGAAAGAGTTTTGTTTAATTTAGTTGTTTAATAATGATCTAGGATATTCCTATTTCTTCCATATAATTAAAATGACATAAACATAGACACATGGAAAGACAAGTTTAATGCATAACTAAATGTAAGTCCAAATGTATATTAGACATAAAATCACAACTTAGACAATAAATACATGACTTTGTGGACAATATTGAAACTTTCAAAGTCACAATTTTACAAAATTCTAAAAACTTATCAAGGTCACAAAAAAATTTAGCGCTTAGGTCAAATGGTTAAATGGAAAACTAAAATTCAAATGTCAAAATCACCACTTTTAGGGAAAAAATATGACTATCAAATAGAGCTTTTGGAAGATTATTGAAACTACCAAAACCATAAAATGTTAGTGACTAAGATTAGTACAAAATTGTGACACTAAAGAAAAAAATTCCACTACAATGTCATTACTTGTAGGTCAATATCGTAGTTCACATGGGCATGGAATTTTGATCAAAATCCATAATTTGCTTATGTCTAATCATCCTTTTAATCTTTAAAAACACATCTAGGATGCAAGTGGGTTAAATTGGGAGGGAATGTCCCACCATAGTATGTAAAATGTAGATGAAATTTTGAACAAATTGTATCTGATTATGCAATTATATCAAAACACCCAAAAAATCAAACTACCTAATAAGAGAGATTATGGTAATAAATCAAAAAAATTAAAGATGAATCTTATCAATTAATTGATTCAACTAGCCTTCTTCCAAGATCTGCAAGAAGATTATTGATTGTAGATTTCCACATAATCATAATTTTGACATGCTGATGGATTGATTCAAGGATTATGGATTCATGGATTGTTTGATTGGCATATATTCATAGATTCATTTATAGATTTTATATATTTATATTTTATTGTAATGGAAGACTAAATTATATAAATAATCCAAGGAGGGAATATCGATGGTTCACATTTAAATTTGATTGATGAGGATCAAGGGTGGAGGAATTTATAAGGTATTAAAAATTCATTGGAAGCATCTAGACTGGAGGCTTATAGAGGAGAAGGGCCAAGTTAGATGAGGTTATATAATTTGAAAATTATATAATCTCCTTAGGGAGTAATTAGGATTAGTGAAGGATTAAGATAAGGATTAGATGGGTGATTAGGGACTAGGGGTGTAGGAGAGCATAAGAATTGGCTAGTGTAGGTGCGTAGGTGGGCCATGGGAATTTTAAATTCAAAAATAATGGATAAGTGGGATTAGGATAGGATAATACATGATTTAGAAATATTAATTGATTGATGGGGCATAAATAAGGTTGGTGAATGAATAAATGATGAGGATGGATATTAGATACATGACTAGGATTATGATAAAGAAGATAAATTAGTGGGATTAATTAGAATAATTAAGGTGAGCAGAATTTAGTATATGCAATACTTATGTTCCACCTATACAAGTTTTAAGCCTATATCCACTTTCCTTATTCCTAAACACTAAACTCCAGGATATACGTTAGCATTCATTCTAAAGTCTTGCTATGATGGAAGTGTCTATTTCCCTTAATTTTATATAATTTGTAAATTAAATGTATCCTAATGGTGAGACTAAGATATTTAATAAAAGTTAATTCTCTAAAGGGATTGATATAAATACAAAATCAACACTCATTAATTTATCACCTAGCAAGATGGGGAAATCACCTAGTATTAAAACCAAAGAGCATTCCATTGAGAAAATTTTATTTATTTTCTATTATTTCCATATCATTCATAGGGAAAACACATCTATAGGTCTAAATTATTAAAATAAAATCCCAAGAGACACATTTTATAACTTATAAGCTAGGTTATTGTTGTACTTACTTTTCACATCCTACATGATTCACACACAAGCCAACACATAAGGGAGAACTACATCAGTTTGAGGCCATCTTAAGGGTATTATCTATGTAGGTAGTGAATAATAATAGAGGGTTATTAGGTTCATCTTGAAACCATGTGATCACTAACCCATTTTTCCTCAAGATCACTATAAAGATGAAAAACTAGGGTTCTGACATTTCATAAGGAGTGACACTTTTTGATGTAGGTTTGAATGTAGTAGAATGAAGGTGAAGAAAAACTCAACATCATCTAAGTGGTCCCATACTTTTCCACCATATATTCCATATAGAACATTTTCATCAAACCTAAGTATTAACATCGATACAAACATCCCAGGGTGATATAAGTGTTTAGAGCTCTAGAGGCACTTAATCTAGAATCAGAGAAGTGTTACATAATCGTATTTTAGTCTACTTTATATCTATTTTATATACAACACTATGTTATCATAAAAAATAGATAATTACATTACTTATTTTTCATTTTCTTACATAGTTTAGTCGTACTTTCAATGTTTAGCCTATTCTTGGTTTTATAAATTCAGCATATGTTATATTTGAGTTCAATACCTAATTGGCCTATTTTAGATCTTATTTTCACCCTTGTGTATTATCATATATATATATATATATATATATATATATATATATATATATATATATATATATATATATATAACCCTTTAAAGGAAATCTAATTCTAACACCAAGTAATTAGACCAAACCATTTTAGGGTTAAACAATATGATACTAGTGTTGTGTTATTATTATTATGGAAGATATATTTTTCACATGTGTATGATGTAAAAAAATTGTAAAATAATTTTGTGTAAGGAAATAATTTAGGTTTGGCCACTACTTTGTGAATTATAACAAATTTAATTTATAGAAATTCATTTTTGTATTCTCAATCCTTAATAGGTAGGTTTTCCTCATCTTTTAATTCTTGAAACCATTTGAAGAGCCCCTCCTTGGATTTGAATGTAGTCTTCCAAACATAGCTGGGATCGATGGGAATTTGGTGATAGCTAGATTTGAGATCAATTTTGGTGAAGAAATTCAAACCATGAAGTTGGTCCAGTAAGTCATCAATCCTAAGGAGGAGATAGCAATTATTCACAGTGATTTTATTCAAGGCTCGATAGTCAATGTAAACCCTCCATGTTCCATCTTTATTTGGTGCTAGGATAGTCAGGCTACTATAGGTGAAAGAGCTTGGCTTTATGTGACCCTTTTGAATCAATTCTTGAATTTGGTTTGAGTCTAGTGGAGAATGTTCTAAAACCTATACTTTTGTATAAATGTTTGAATAGTTCTCGAATACATTGTTCAAAGTGGCCCAGTCAATTTTCATTTCTTTAAAATTTTGGATGGTTTTAAATAAAAACATTGAAGGGGATAACTATTGGTTCTAAACTTATATTTTTGACTAGACTAAGCTTTATTTTTGATTTCAAAATTTAGGGCTTTCTATCAATATGGAGCTTTGAATAGTTGTCTTAAGATAATCAATTACCACATGTAATTTAATTTAAATTTTGGACATAACATATAGCCCATTTAATTATTCTATGAGTTCATTGATTAAATCCTCCATTAGTGATAATTAATTGTATAGAAATGATGTTAGTCACATCTCCCTTGCAATTTATATTTTTTTTATGATGCAAGCTTTAACATGTTTTTTACACATGGCACTTTGTTAGTATATTTGGTTGGTGAGTCATCATTTCTATATTTGATGTGATGATTTATCTTTACAATTGACATTATATCCATGAATCATGACCTCATATGGCTGATTATGTCACTATCGGGTACATGGTGATTTAAAAATTTATTGTTTGATTTATAACTATAATTGCAACCTTAGGTTGTGTCAGTGTATGGATTAATGATAGGATGAAATGTAACATGGTACATGAAGTCATATAAAATATGAAATTGGATTACTTAAGTAGGGATAATGACACCCAACCCATAGGTTATCATTGTTACTCACACAACCCTTCAACACTATTCTTCCATTGATTCTCAGTCATCCATGGCTTACTATACTTATCTCTTTCAGGCCCATGTAGCCCTTTCAGGCCCAAATATATACCTCTAAGTCTCATTCCCTTAAGAAAATAGTGCCCAAATTAGACATGAGCGTTGGAACGCAAGGTGTCTTATTTTTGGTCCTGTTGTCCAAGTGCACTTTTACCTCTAATTGTCATATTTTCCTGAATAGTTATCTTTTTTCTTATTAGCCTAATACAAGTTAATTTAGCCCATGATAATTAATTACCATATAGAAGGCCATTTAAATTCCAGTTAGAAGGTTTGACACTCATTTATATGAAAGAAGCAAGAATATAAGCAAGTACACTTAGGCACTCTTCCCTATTCTCTACATACAGCCTTCCAAGAGTATTTCAAGCCTATTCAAGCACTCATACCAGTCCCTAATCATGTAATGTACATCTAGTTTACCATCTAGTTTCATACATCACACACAATTGCACCAAATACTTTAGTGGGACAACTATATTAGTGTGATCCCTCTTTAGAGTATTGGTATGTAAGTAGTGTACCCACACATGGGATGTGAAGTACATATAGCATATCCTTTATAAACTAACCCCTTATCTCCCTTTCCAAATTTTTCATTCATGTTTAATCACAAAGAGCTCCCAAGGGTTTTGAAAACTAAATCAGACACATAATGAGCTCCATAGGTTCTAGGCCTCAAAAAATCATAGACAGGGTAACACAAGCCTACTTAATAGAATCCAAAAAACTTTCAGACTCAAGACAACAACACTATAATAATACTACAACACCACATAGTAGGGTGTCCACTTTTAGTGCTCCTATCTAACCCGAAAAAATTTTGGAACCTATTCCAGCTTGTTTTCTAGTCCTGCTCTAGTATCAAGCCCTATCTCTGTCTGAATCAACCAAAATAATCTAAGTCTATTTTCTCTCTCTTTCTACTACATTTAGAAAAGGTAAAAATACTATCTATTTACACAAATCAGTAGATTAATTAAAATATATTATTCACTAATGTTATCTACTCATACATGTTTGTTATTTAGGAACTAAACACTTAATTTCCTAAAATAATAAAACATTTAGTGAAACTGACTTACTTCAAATTTTTGCAAGAAAACACTAGAAACCCTAGGGATAGTTATTTATGATTTTTCACCATAATTTCATAAATTTTCCTAAATTTAAAAATAAGAAAGCTACCAATTCACTACAAAATATCACATATTTTGTTCACACCCATTTTGCACATACGAGGTCCTTTTTGCATACAAACACATTCAAAACACTATGAAAATGTATTATTAATTTTACGAATATTTTTTAGTTCTTCATAAAATTTTCAAGCAAAATTCTACAAATTCTCTAAATTTTCAAAATTATTACATTAGTTTTGAAAAAAATCATTAGAAACCCTAGTTGCATAAACTAAACTCCCAGTTATTTTCTTATTCTTTTCACATCATTTTTTAAAATTTTAGCTGCACATCAAACTCATAATATCAATTTCAACATTAAAATTCATATTATTCTACACAAGTATTTCTGAAAAATCTTTAGTTGCATATATTTGCACTTCTTTGCTTCTTGTGATATCACCTTACATCTGTTGCTAAATTTCAAAAATGATGTTCTTTTATTTACAAACTTTTATTACATTTCTTTCAAATAATTAGGAAACCATAATAGGTCCTATCATGTACATGAATGATGAAGTTTATCATATGTTAGTATAGCTTTTTATTCTTTTCATTTCATGTTTATTTTTCATTACATGGGACGATGTTAAGTAATTTATACTTAACTATGTTAATCCATCTCCTGCATCACCTCCCTTGGAGACCGTTCCCCATATCGAGTAATGTTGCATGATCCATTTCACTCTTACCCAAGTAACTACATAATGCTAGAGTGCTCAATTGACACCCTTTATCTCTCTGCCTCCCTGACTTGTCCATTATATTCATTGTCCTCCCATAGCTACTACTACTTCTATATGAAATCTAGATACTACAGTTAGATATATTACTTGATGTGCCACTATGCCTCCTTCACCTACCCATAAGCCCTATCAACTTGCTATTCTAAACTATCCCAGGACTAACCCATCCACACATGTAGATTTACATAAGGACGCTGACATTGTTGATTAGTTGTAAATATCTCTAGCTAAAATTTCCATGTTAGAAATACTTTAGAAATCTAATGTATTCAAGGACATTATTTATCAAGCACTCACTCAGAATTCTCTACATACTGATTCATGACCTTATTTTTCATTAGTGGTTAACACTTTAAAAAATACAGAAGATGCAATTTCTTTTGATAGTGAAGGTATGCCTTCTTAGGTAGTTATTGATCAAAGTTTTCCACTATACATATAAGTCAAAACCAACAAAGTCAAGAGAGTTCTTATTGATAGTGGTTCTATAATAAATTTATGAAATGTCACATTCTTGTAGGACATTAGCATAGATTTGGCTTCAATGCAAAAAACATATAAGAACATCTAAGGGTTTGATGATACACCATGATAGATATTGGGTACTATTACTTTAAATACCATGGTGGGACCAAAAATTGTCCTAAAATAGTTTCAAGTTATACCAAGTCTACTTCACTATAATATTTTTATCAAATAACCCTAGATACATACCATGGGTGTTATCCCTTACTCTCTCCATCAATGTATTAATTTTATACATGAGGTACATATATACATGTTGACGCTGGAAAGTGCACCCAGTGGTAGGAAAATAGATTCCTGCCCTCTCCCCGCAACATGGAAACCCCTGTCTCGCCTATGGGACGGTGAAGCAGGAGAGGAGAGTCTCTAGGTATGGGCTAGTTCCCTCTGATGTATCTTGTTTGTTTTAGGTAGCCCAAAATATAGGTATATAGGTATACTTGGGGGGATGAAAAGAGATAGAGAAAAAGCATGAAAACAAACAGCCTACTCTAAAAGAGGTGATACACCAAAAATAGAATGACCTTCCACATCCACACTCAGGATCAGGGAAAAACATACATACACTCAAATATGGTAGAAAAGACCAAGTCTCTGGGATGACAGGGAGGTTCTTATGGAAAGCACAAGAAACAAGGACTCACCAAGGTGATGAGAAATACACACTGTAAGTGACCTTACCTATTTTATACCTCCAAAACAGAACTCTACTCCTGGCAACAGCAGATAGTGGCACTTTGTAGATCGCAGGTTTGCTGGTGTTGAACCTATGAGAGCATCAAGAGACAATGACTGGACGCAGATTAACATTCAATGCATACACAGAAAGATCCATCCAAATAGAGGTAAAACTATCTTTTATTGATTCAGGTGGAAAATTTGGAGAGCAGTGCTCTTTACAAAAGTGGGGAAGATTTTGATAAATGAACAAGTCTGCTCACTTATAGGGAAAAGCCAAGAAGAGTCTCATTGGAAAGAGTGAAAAACACTACTGATGATGTCATAAGTCTACCAAGCCCATGCTTGTTTCCTCAGTTTGCATGCTGGTCTTCTCCTCTGGTGGATAGGCAGGTTTCTTCCTGTGTTTTGCAAGTGTTTTTTGCCACCTGCTATTGTGGGCGGTGAATTTTCCACCCACTGCATGTACTGCATGTGGGACTTCTACCGACATCGGCCGATAAGATGCTAACCATGGCATTTTTGCTGACGTTGTCCAATGTAAGCTACCAACTATGGCAGTTTTGCCAATGTTGGCTGATGTTAGTGGCCTCTTTTTCTCCATCGGCATTGTGGGCGGTGATTTTGCCGCCCTCTGTATTGCGTGTAGGGGGTCTCTTTTTACCCGCTCATGTTGTGGGCAGTGATTCTTCCGCCCTCTGCATTTTGTCTGCCCTTCCATTTTTGCTAAGTGTCAAATGGCCCAGTTTTTTCCCTTCTTCTTGTGAATGTTTGAAGACTCTGCCTCTTGCTACTGTGAATGCCAATGAACGAGGCTAATGAACCAATGCTCTGAAACGGAGTTGTCGAACCCTGAAGGTGGAACTTGCAACCTGAAATGACTGGCCAAGCAAAGCAGGTGTAGAAGGTGACCAAGATTTTGCCTGAGGGACAAAATTGGGTCAATAATACACATGTCCAACAAACACTCAACCATTTAGATATTATTGACTTATAGATTCATCTTCAACTATTTCATCTGATGGGACACCATATATCATAGTACAACCACCACTTCATAACATTTATCTAGATCAAATACATATATATGAGGTTGGTGACAATATCACTTCCCATCCTACTTAACTTACAGTCACACTGTCAACACAAACTCTTTCACCAATTATAAAAGCTTTATCCATTCTAGCTACTTCATCATTCATAGTTCAGACACCTATTACACATCTAACATCACCAACAATAGTACCATCAATTCAAGTTGATTCCATAGTTACTCCATTAGTTATAGATATTTTGGTATCAACACGTTCATCTAATACTATAGTTGAGGAGACTCTTATAGCATAGTTACCACTTGTGTTCAATTAAGAGTTACAATATTTACATGATGTTGATATAGATTCATAGGATTTTTCAAATGATGATACAACAACCACACTCATAGATGACTATTTGTGTAGACTAAGCTTTATAGTAGTCAACCTAAGAGAGTATTGAGATGACTTTATATCTCTCATCCCACATCCTACATCACTTGTAGCATCTTTCACTACACTCTATGGATATGTTGTACACTCATTGCCATAGATAGGTCACGTGGCACATACAGTTCACATAATTACTTACATGGATATAAAGCTAGTTATTTAGATTTAGGAAGGCATCACATATCATAATCTACAATTTATACTATAGATATTACTTGATCATGGATTGATCACATTACCTATAGTACAACACATATCTATCATCATATTGTCACATCAGGATGGTCACCCATTTTTATTTTTCACAAGATTATGAGCCATGATAGAAACTCATGTACAAATTTATAGTAGAGATTGGATAAATTATAGGATCGAGGCATTATTCAAATTATATCACCACCACCATCATTAACTCGACCACTTCCACTAAAGTGATCCACTAGTAGGACTAAATGTCCCAAAGTAGAGTCAACATCTCCCCCACTAGAGCAACCTTCAGTTCACCTTCAATTAAATGACACCATAAACACAACATATACAACATATGATGATACATATGATGATGATACATTTGATGTTGGATGTGACCCTTTCCTCCATTTTCATTCCCAATAGGCTCTATCCTTGGATTCCTTCCCCCCACCAACCTAGTCTTTTATATTATCATGTACACATGGCTTTACCTACATGCTTGTACATAGTTTTTTCTCAACATTTATTGTAAATAATCTCTTTTGTATTGATTATACATAGGTTTTATTAAGATAAAAAAATAATACAAAAATTCAAAAATCAAAAACATTCAGAATATATCAAAAAAACTAAAAATGCTTTGATTGTATGCAACATCCATGATTTACATTAATACTATCATGCTAGGACTTACATTTGTTGTTTCATGCTATTGTATGTTTATTTTCTACATTAGCATGCTTCACTTGATCTTCTTTGAGTGTGTGCAGTGACATCTATCTCTTTGACTGCTTCATTCTACCCATTGAGGGGGCACTCCTACTTCTATATTTGAGACACAAATCAATATACATACCCACTAGGAGCATCTTATACATGAATACACCATCCAAGTTATGTCATTCCTACACTACACACTTTGATTTATCATGTTAATGTACATTATTTTATATCTTACACATATTACTATATCAATATTTCACTAGAATGTAGCACTTGTGTATCTCTTAACATATACCTAGTCTTGTAATATAGATGTTTTGCATACTTTCACATTTGTTTTGATTAGTTAGATGTTATTGTATCTTTCTAGCTATTACATGCTTTCTCAGCTTGCATAGTGTAGCTTATGTGATTACATTTCCAATTCCATCTTATTTCCTAATTATGCCTTAGGACATTTGCTAATGTCCTTTACTTATATTCATGTGTGTACCTTAGGACATTTTCCAATGCCCTTCACTTGTACTCTTCCATATGCTTTTGGTATTTATGCCAACTTTGCTTGTTTCACTTGTATGTATATGTGGCATTTGAGCATGCCTTCCATGATTATTTTATAGTTTGAGTGATGTGTACTGATTGCCCTTGTTTATGTTGCCCCTTAGCCACCCTTGTATGTTTTTTTCTTGGTTTTGGATTGCTTGTTTAATTTTCAATGTGTGCAATGCCATGATCCATATCATGTATTTTCCTTTCTTTCATGGATGCCATGATGGATATCATACTCCATCCCTCTAAATAATAACTAAAAACTAATATCTAACATTTATAGTTTAGTAATTTTCACATGCTTTCACTTTTTATATCTATCTAGGCATACCTATGTTGATCTAATAACTTATCTATATAAATATCGCTATATCTTGAAACATATTATCAAATATCAAATGGTATATCATATATCTATACATCTTAACACACTTACAAGACATTTTTCTTCTTCTAAGGGTAGTCATTATAGGTTCATCATTCCTACCCTCAAAAGAGGGGGAATTGAACAAGGGTTTTGTCATAGAGACCAAATCTCGTAATAGTAAAAAAACAACATTCATAGCACTCAATATAAACTTCAAAGTCAAACTGGTCAAAATAGAGCAAAAAATAGTAACAGTTCTAGATTGGTAACTAATTTTCACACTAGTTAACAACATCAAAAATAGATAGTAACACTATACATAGGGGTGTACACATTTTGGCACTCCTATTGAAGTAGAAAAATACTCAAGTTTTCTAAAAATAGGCAAAAATTTTAGTTTAGGGATAGTTATTGCACTCCTAGATCAGTTAGATTTAACAATTTTAGTATAATTTTATTTGATATAAGGGGTTATCATGTATGGCATGATGGTTCTCCCTTTCAGTTTAGATTAGGCAATTGGCATAAATTCTAGATAAAAATCCATGTTCCAGACATCAGTGATTGGGTGTAATGTGCGAAGTACATTGATCTCCTTTTATATATGAATTAAGTTTATTCCAAGCATTCTCAAGAGTTACATGCCTTAGTCCATCTGTAGGTGGTTGGCATCACTTTTGAGTTAAAATTAAATACAAGTTTAACTTTATAAATACCCTTGTTCTTAAGTTGGCTTTCATATAAGCCTAATAAATTATTTTTGAAGTGGCTTTTATATAAGCCTAACCTCCATATTTCAAAATGGCTAAGGGTGGCCTAGTTTAAAGCATATATTCAAACTATCCATGACACATAATTAAATATTCAGCTCATCCATGGAATCCATGAGCCATTTCATATTACATATATTCTATACTAATATCACTTCATAGCTTGTCCTCACATGACAATGAAGGATCCAAAGGGCCAACCTTTGTATTCTTGATTCACCTATTTAGAGGGATTGGACATGTAGTCCATACATCAATTAACACATGCATAATTCATTAACTTCACTTAGTTGGTGATGTTGGAGCCAAAGGGATAGCCATTATATTTTTGAGCCACCTTCTAGGGAATTGAGCACTTATCTTTTTTCATGACATTACTCTTGATTAAACACATACCCACCACAATATATCATCATAATAGGTTTTGTATTGGTTCACGTACTTGGTGAGGTGTGTTCATTCCTTTCTCTTCCTCTTACTCAAAATTTTTAGGTTCTTATTTTAGATATAACATGTCTAGTAAGAACTGATCTCCTTTACGTTTTCATTTGTAGATTCACACTTCACAACATCCTCTCTCTATGCACATCTAGCATTACACAACTTCATGAGCTTCTCTGGCATAGGCATGTTTGAGTATGATTTTTACTTTCCTTTATCCTATTATTTTGATTTGTTACATCACTATAATAAAAAGGGGGAAATGTAGTCATATAAAATGTGAAATTAGATGACTTAGGTAGGGCTAATGACACCCAACCCATAGGTCATCCTTCTTACTCACACAACCCTTCAAGGCTATTCTTTCATTAATTACCAGTCATCTGTAGCCTTTTGGGCTTAGATATTTCAGACCTAGGTAGCCCTTTTAGGCCCAGATATACCCCCCAACTGTTATTCCCTTAGGATAACAATACCTAATTTGAATAAGAGTGTTATAACCCAAGGTATCATCTTTTTAGTGTTGTTGTCCAAGTGCATTTTTACCTCTAATGGTAAGATTTTATTGAATCTTTATCTTTTTTCCTATCATCTTAATATAAGTTCATTTAACCCACAATCATTAATTACCCTATAAAAGGCTATTCAAATTCCATTTAGAAGTTTTGACACTCATTTATAGGAAAGAATCAAGAATACAAGAAA
>JARHVA010006259.1:52500-130000 GCA_037957365.1 Torreya grandis | reverse complement strand
ATGTGGTGGAAGGTGCCCAACATGTCGAATGAGAGGTGGACATAAAAAATAAGATAAAATTACATTTTATTTAAAAACATTTTTTTAATAATTAAAAATTATTTATCTCACAAGGAATTTAAGGCTTCTTTTGGTTCATGAAAAGGACCCAATAAACAAGTTTATGTGAAAAATTGGAATCTCATGGTAAATGACTAAAGGCTACAAAAATTGAAATTAGGAAGATGTGATGTAATTTGATGTATGTATTATTATTTTATAGTAAATCCATGATAAAAAAATCAAAAAATAAGTGAAATAAAATAAAATCTTAGGTAGATATAAAATCATCAAGATAAAGATGTGAAAATAGATGAATTAAATGAATGTAAAAAAATACTAAACCCTGTGAAAAACCATGCAAAATATTTTAAGTTAAATATCCATGTAAGAAAGATCAAATAAAGATATTTAACCAAGGAAATGTAATCTCATGTTAGATGATCATGTCAAATCAAATGAGAATAAAATATATAAGACTGAAATTAAAATGTAATTCAAAATGTAAGATAAGCATGTCAAGTTTAACATAAAGTAAAATATGTAACAATGAAAAACGACCTATGTAATATAAGTAAAGTCCAAAAAAATATAATAAAAATATGATGCATAAATGTTGTATAATTAATCTAGTCTCTTCTTGACTTGATCTTGCATTATTGTGATTTTCTATTTAATTAAGGCCATTCTTCTCCCTCTCTTTTAGCTTCTACTTGTTATGTACTTGAAAATTCATTGTTTTATGGCTTCTAATAATAGTGTGGGTTTTTTCTCAAATTTATGGTTTCTCCAGTTTTCAAATATTTTTTCTCACATTTCATAGTTTTCTCACCTTTCAAGGTAACATTTTTCATATAATAAATTCCGTTGCTTGTTTTCAACATCAGTATTTCAATATTTGGAAATAATTCTATTATGGTATTAGACCCATTTATTTTTGACATTGAATGTTGATTTCTTTTGCTAGCCATTAGACATAAAAGAAAGTTATTTTTATAGCTATTTTTTTGTTTCTCAATCTATCTATAGTACTTGGAAATAAATTTTTTGAGCCTTCTATGAGAAATAACACATAAAATAATTTTATTCACTTTTTTAACTATAGTATTATGTTCTGGGTTACTTTCTGTATTGGAGTTATAAACTCCAATTTTAAATTTTACTATGCTTTGTTGAGGGATTAACTTTTTTACTCTAATTATCTCAAGATTTAAGAAAAATAAGAAACACTTCTAGATTATTCACATGAAACATGCATTTTGGTTTTTAATTATGAATTTAATTCTTTTATATTTTTGGTTCTTATATTTTAATAATTTTAAGAACATTTTATTGGTTTGATTATTCTATGTTAGTGTCATCCCCTATATGCATAGTTAGACTTTTTGATCTATTCTCATTTCAAGTGCATAGTCTGCAAGGTATCTTTGTGCTCTTTACTCTTTGATTTTTTTAGTTTATGTTTATTTAAACTTATTGTGTTATCCTCTCTTTTTGTTATGTCCTTTGTGCTCTTGTTATTGCCTACATATATTGAGTTTTGCCTTGCATAGTCAAGCATTAGTTTTGTTTGGATATTTTTGATTTGTACAGTCCTATGCTTGTTTTATTAGCTATATTCATAGTTTTAGGTATAATACTTTTATGTACTATATTTATATTTATGTGTAGTCCTCTTATGATTACCTTCATTTTTTTGGTGCAACATCAATACTAGTGCTCATTATTATTTTTCACTCCACAGTATATTTTTTGGCCTTCTTTCACTCTTGGTACTTATTCTCTATTCCAAGTCTTTTTAACATTTTTATATACTACTTTTTATTACATTTTTTTCCTTTAAAATATTTTGACGGTCTCCTCAATCATGGACAATAGTCTACCTTATGATTCTAACTGACAACTCATCTTAAGGTTCTTACTTGCATTCATTTTTTTTAACTTCCTTATACATGTGTATTATCTCATATCCATATCAAAACTATACAATATTTACATTTTCAAATCAAAATCACAAAAACTAAAATCTCTTTCCTTACATCATGTTATTTATTCAAATTATTTTTTAGTTTTTTCCATTCAAAGGAATATTTTTAAGTTTTTCAAAGTTCAAAAACTATTTGTTATATCAATATCCACTAAACTAATATTTTTTTCAACTCAAATAAAATATAATAAATAGAGGATTACGTTTAGTTTGTAAAACACATAAAAATTCGATTTTAATTTACACTTTTGTTTAAAGATTTTTAAACAAAAATTTTATTGCTAAGTCACAATCTGATTTAATAAAAAGAAATGTGCACCTTTATCAAAATTAAGTTTCTTTAATGTATTTTATTTATAATATGGCTAAATTTATTTAACAAGCCTTATATTAATGGCATAAAGTTTTTTGTGCTCATTATTATTTTGAGTTTTAGTGTGGACTTACATTTAAAAGTTAAATGGTCCAATTGATTTTTATTTTTCTTTAAATAAAAGTAATTTATCTTTAAAATTTTGTTAAATCGTAGTTTTAAAGCCTTTCTATATAAATACAATGTCCTTTTACTAAAAAATTTTACATAATTTTGGTGGAATTTAAAACACCTTTCTTTTTTATTCTCATCACACTCAAATGAATTAAGAATTGGATGTTTTTTTTAGATTTTAATAAGCGTATGCAATTTATTTATTCCAAAAATGATGAGATAGTTTCTCTTAAACATGAATTTAAATGTAAAATGTTACAATTATTGCTTTATAAAACTCTTTTAATGCATATTTTGAGAAAATACAATCTTCTATTGATGACTTCAATGTTAAATTCACATCTTTTGTACATGATACTAGTTTTAATGATTAAAATCATTGTGATTTTAAACAAACTAAAACCTATTTAATTAATTATTCTACCAAATCCAACTTAAAAATCATCTAATATATGGAATATTTAGGTGTTGGGCTTGGTAAGTGTGAACATGGTATTCTTGAGCTTCTTTTGCTTCATTCTAGTGTAAATAAAAGGTCTTGGATATAATGATTCAAATGCCTCTAATAAAAATTTAGAATCATATTGTAGTCCACACTGAAGGACTTATAATGCAACCTATTTTTCTAATAATTCTTGTAACACTCATGCTTTGGTTAAAAATAGTAAGACTTGTGAGCATTGTAGAGAACACAAGCATGATATCTATAAATGTTGAAAATTACATCCACACAAATCTTATGGTAAATCAAATCATGTCACTTTGCATTATTATAAAATTATTAAATATTCCACCTCTTAGGTTAGATATATTCAGATACCTAAATATAATGTATCTTATAGATAATTTCATATGTCTTCTTTTGATAATTATTCTATTTCTTCACACTGAATATATTTTACAAGTGACACATCTTCTTTGTCTCCATTTTAATAAATGCAAACTCTTTTTAGAATTCCTTATTTTTAGTTTCAAAGGATATATGCTTTTATTACTTTTAATAAATTCTTTTTCTTTTAGGATTTCACACTTTGTGATGGAAGTTTTATTTTCTCTATTTTCTTTTTACCTCTACATATATTAAATTATATATGTAGATCATATTTTTATGGCATCTTGGTTAATTAACTTGAAATATTGGTGTTATCTTGTTTGTTTTGTAAGATTTAATAGATCATTTTTTATTCAAATTAATATACCATACTCTACCTATAACTTCACTTTTTGATACATACAAATAATTATGCATATAATTCTCACAAAATTTTGTCCACTGTCAACTACTTGAAATCATCTACTTATCTTATTCACTCTTCATGCAAGTTTATTACGTGTACCAGATGGTGTTGTAGCTTATAATTTATTTATGTTCTTAGTGTCTCATTATACCTCTCTATCAACTCACCAATTCACTAAATCAACTCAAACTAACCTTTACAATTCTGCCTCCTCGACTCATAGTCCCTCATAGCCTTTTTCTAGTATATTATTGCATGTAAAAAAATGTATAGAGGTAAATGGGGAAAATAACCACTAATATAAATACCCTGTGTCATTTAATTTACTTATAAAAAGTTAAACCACTTGATTCTACCCTTAAATTACTTTTCTAGCCCTCTTTATCCCATTATTTAGGTCTCTTACCCCTTTTCAACCATGTGTCAATCACATTCTCCCAACTACATATGTATACACATTAGAATGAATTATAAATTTTAAATTATCTGAAGAATACATAAGGACCATAAATATACCAAATTTTAATACTTTTTAATGGAATTAGGTCTTGTTATTCACATTATAATAATGAAACTCTAACTGTAGGGTTGTTATAGGGTTCACAGACTCAAAAGAGAAAATTAGTTACTTATGACCTCTATATGGACATTATTTTAATTATAATGAATAAATAAGGCATATATTAACATTAAAACCATTTTTTAGTGGTTAAACAATCTTGAAACATTCACTTTTCAACCTTTTCAAATAGGCTCTTTGTCAACCTATTCATATAGACACAGTCTGTAGGGTCAATGAGGGGTTGTTATGAAGTTTTTATGAAAAAAATGACTTAAAACATTCATAAGTGTTCATCAGATATTAATATAATTATCTAAACATATTTTAATTATTTAACATCCACCTTTACTTGTCTTCCACACCCTTTCAACAACTTTGGAATATGGACAGTGAGGAATACTCAGAATAATACAGGGTTTGAACTTCTTCCACAAGAATAAATGATCTTATGAACAAAAATGAATAATATGATTTACAAATGTCTTAAAAAATTTATATCCAATCAGTTTGTCTTGACTCAAACTCCCTTATGATTCTTTCTCATACATATAAATTCTTTTTATCACTCTTAACATAAAATGTACAGAATAGATCCTTACTACTCTACATGACTTTTTCATACATACATACATATGATTGAAATACATTAATTAAATTAGTGATAATACATGATAAAATTAACCTATCAAAACTTATATTTTAATATCAAATTCATTCATATATTATCCTTTCAACACATGGGAACATTTTTAGTCTACCAAACATAGTTATATATACATAGAAATGACATGTCTTTAACTATTATATGAAAAGATATTTAAACCCAATAAACAAATATTTAAATCACCATCAATATCACATTTAAAATTAATGAAATACATTAATACTAAGAACTATATTCTTATGGAATCTGTTACTCAAATGAATACATTGAAATATCAAATCTACCAACTTAGTTTTCCTCCAACAATGAACTGTTCTTACATATTCTTGGGGTTTTTTATTATTTAATAATTTTAAACCAAAAATATAGTTAATAAATTAAATATTTAAAAATAAACAATTAAAAATTCTTTTATTACTTCAAAAATGATCCTAACTACCCTTTGGTACATTGAAACTAACTAACTACAAGCCCACTCAATAGGTTGACTCATCATGTAATGTATGTGGGTATTGAAGCATATTTAACCACCTAAAAATACCTACACAAAAACCTCCAACTTTTATTCCTCATGAAATAAAGTGTATATCTCTTGTAAAACATATAAATTTTGAAAATGCAAAGAAATGACTTTTGGCAGGAAATTTCTTCCTAAGCCAAAAATCAAATTTGAAAGACACCTAAGAATATTAAATGACCCCCTAATGACTCAAAATAAAAAAATGGATTAATAATTACAAGAATACAATGATGCTCCTGTATCAATTTAGCCATATTCTTGGTATTTGTTCCATTTTTAATTGACCAACTTATCCTAAGAGGATTCTTGGGGATTATTATTGATCACACCTTTGTCCGTAATTTTTTTCGCCACATATTTTATTATTTATTATTTTAATAAATATTTATATCAATCTTAAACTAAGTTCCTATTAAGAGGGAATATTATGCAAAGTCAACTCACTTCCTTGTTTGTAAAATATTTTCTCCACTTTTGTAACCCTAAATTAAGTTTAAGGAGGAGTGTTGGAGAATTAATCTTATTTGCATCCTTTAAGATAATTTAGGTACATCTTATTTCTTATTTATGTATGTATTTATTATATCTATATATTTACTTATCATATATTTATGAGGTGTCTATCACCTCTCTTATTCACTTGTTAGATTTTGAAGTTATGTGCATAAGAAACTCATCCCCCCATTTTGACACACATATACTCATGTGTAAGAGGATTAAGACACTTGGCACACACATGAATGTTTCTCAATTAACTCATTTTTTTATTCTTGCTCTATTTAAATAGGTCTCCTCTCTCGTTATTGTTAACACAACATAATATAGTGTATTATTGTTTTACTTCCAAATATTTGTGATGATCTCTTAGCTTAAGAAAATTCTTCTCCTTATCTCTAAGATTTTTCATTATACGTACTTGGATACTCATTTCTATAAGGATTTTAATAATATTGTGAGGTTTTTATCTATTTGACAATTTCTGTACTTGTCAAATATCTTGTCTCATATTTTGTGGTTTACTCACCGTTAAAGGTAATATTATTTATCTAAGTGCCTTTATTGCTTGTTTTCAACATAATATTTGTATCTTCGGAAATAATTCTATTAAAAAATAAAAATATCTAAACAATAAAACTCAAACTTAGTGTTTTCTCAAAAAATTGATGTATGAAAGAATAACCACCTAAAGGCATGAAAATTATGATAACGAGGTAGTGTGGGAAGAAAAAATGATGAATTTTTGTGATAAAGGTTTGGTTTTATTCCCAAGGTGTTACAATGAAACTCACAAACTAAAATCTAAAAGGTGTAAGCAAGAATATATAATCAACTAAAATTAATACCCATCAAGGGGATATCAACAAAGATATTATTTAAATAAGGAGTATAAGCTATCACAAAAGTGATGTGGAAATCCTTATTAGGAATGATATATTATAAACAAGATGTAAAGGATAATAAAAAATAATATGAAGGACTTAGAACACTCTAGCTAGTGAACACAAAACTTGTGTTAATAATTTAATTGCAAATATCATATTATGTAGGATATATGCATGAAATTAAAATGATCCTACTTTTCATCAATTTGTTCTCCTCTCCTCAGGACCCTTTATAGATCCATCAATCTAAAAAACATATTGGTTAGTTGTGTGAAAATATATGTGCCACTAAAATGTAGGAAGATATAATGATGGAATGATATAATAACTTCTACCCAAGTCTACTAGCTTGATGCACCCTAATGGACCTCATCCTTATCATTAGGATAGTTATGTAGTTTAAGATTCGAATAAGATAATATATGTGACAAAAAAATATCACATATTTTAGTATGATGTGACTTTTTAGATTGTAGTTTTACATTTTGATCTTATTTTGATTGTAATTATTTTAGAATTTTATTTGTTACTTTCATGTATAAATTATAAAAAATAAACATGGATGAATTAAATAGATAAACAAGAGAACTTATTATTTAACACTAGAAGGTATAACCTAAATAACATGGTTTTTAAATAATCCTATACTTTTCCATGTGTAAGTGTGTAATTTTAAAACTGACCTATGTGTGCCTTAAGTTAAAGGAAATAAAAGAGAGATGAGGATCATGGATGATCCATCCATGGAAAAAGTGATACAATGATGAATATGATTATAGTTTATCACAAGGAACAAATAAAATACTTAAGAAGGGATGGGTCTGTGATATGATATTAATGTCACTAAGGAAGTCATACGAACCTACAAGAGATCTAACATAAGTACTAATGAAATTAGTCATCATCAAAAAATAGGGGAAAGTAAATATAGGGAAAAGAATCATAAGGAGGCTAATGAAAAAATGATAAAAATGTGATAAATACTATAGATTGAAAATCTAAAGGGGATAGTAAGATATATGATACAAGGAAATTCCATAATTAAAAATACATAAGAACCAAAAATATAACAACGTTTTAAGTAAAAATGATATAAAACCTAAAGGTGATACCTAAGAACCATAAGGGAAACAAATGTCAAAAATAAAATAATAAAGAATGAAAAAGGAAATAATGGTGTAGTAAATCATCTCAATGTAGCAATAAAGTAAATTAAATGTATAACATCAAATAAATGTGAGATAAAATAATGATAAAAATATTTTATAATGACTATATCAAATAAGATCATGTGAAAAGACAACATATGTGTCTTAGAAAGTTTATTAAATCTGAATTTGTTTGTTTATAAGATGCAAAATATTCTTGATTGTTGCCTCATGTTAAGGATGAGATATGAAGAAGACAATATAATGAATATGGGAATTATAATATGACCCAAAAGAATGTGTATGAGGAAGGATGGACATGACAAGATACACTAGAGGTTGAAATATGGGCATCACAATATGCTTCAATACGTGCAGTAATAAAAGGATGGGCATTACAATCTGCCTGAGCATGTGTGATAAGAAGATGATGGGCATCATAAGATGCTCCAACCTATGAGATCTTATGTATATATTGGAATTAACCTAAATATCAACATGCTTATAAAAGATGTCAAAATCTATGTAAATTTGTGATACACTGGAAAATGTGGAATCTAATGAAATGTTGGGATGTTTGGGATGTGAATAAAAATTGTGATATATGAAATATTATAGTCTAATATAGTTTGGATAAAAATGATTGAAAAGAATTATATCAGCTAAGTTGACATAATATGATGAAACATGATTAAACTAGACTATATCAGAAGATCGATAAGGTTTGATGATGATATAAGACTAAAGTTGACTATATTATATAGGTTAATGTAGTTTGATGTAATAATCTCAAATATATCATCACATTATAGGTCATGGTAAATGTAGCTGATTGGAGGAAAATAAATGTATTGAAACACTATGTCATGGATGATGTAACTGAATGGTGGAAAATCATCATATTCACATATTACAATTCATAGACAATGCAGTCACCTAAAGGACAAAGAGTTGCATCGGTATTTTTTATGTCAAGAAAGATGGAGTTAGTTAGAGTAAAAATAAATGTATTGACACATTTTGTGTCATGGTCAATGTAGTTGAATAAATGTGGTTATAATTGAACAATGTCAGGATGTTTAATATCATTGGAAAGACATGATTTTAGTTATGATTTTGAAGAGAATCAAATATGATAGCTCTGAAGGATCATATAATAAAAAGGATCAAAATTAACTATAATGTGAAATGTGGTAAATAATTTATTATGTGTTCTTCATACAATGATGAATTCATAAAAAAAATGGAATTTGAGTAGAGGTTAGATGAATCATCCTCCTAAGGCATACCAAGGGTGGGATAAAGTGTGGGTAAACATCATGAGAACTATTCTCATCAATTTTATATTTGAAATTTTGATTACTAAATGTTGGAAAATCATAATATGGGTCACCAATGGGAAAATCCACTATTAAGCTAGGGTCTTCACCTCCATCATAATCATCATCATAGGTGGGAAAATAATGATATTGATTTTCAACCATGTAAGAAGTGGTGAAGGTGGGATAAAAATTATCATCATATAGGTCATCAAGAGGACCATATGTATAAGCATTGGCGTCATCACCCTAGTAGTAAGGACCATCATTGTCATAAAATGAAATATCATCATGGAGATCTTTGCCAATTCTAGAAGCGTGAAAAATGATTTCATTAGGATCCTCACAATGATATTCATAAGTGAGATAATGATATTAATCATAGTCAATCTCATTAGATGTATCATTATAAGTGGGAATATTAATATTGGGATCTTTAACCATCATATAAGGTATATGAAAATTACACCATTAAGAGTTTTATGTGATGGTGGTCATCAAAATTTGATTAAAATATTGTTTATAATAAATTAACATGATCAACCTATTCTATACAATTAGTTATTGAGGATAAAATATATATCATATTAGTCTAGTTAATGCAATCATTTTAAAAATAAACTATTTTAGGTTGGATGGCATAGTTTTCCAAAAGGTGATGCTAGTGGCAACTGAGAAAACAAGACTAGATCATCTTGGGCAATGAAATTGAGAAGACATAGATTGGTATCAATTTCGTTCATACCATTGGCAGACAAACAAAAAAGTGTATAAGGTGAACTGATATAGTTTTTCAAGGATTGAAATTTATTCACTAAATATATTAAAAAATATATATATATCTAATCCAAAAAAGGTGGGATAATATTCATGTTGCATTCTATATAATTTATACACATGATACGATAAACCTAAAACTATCATATCTCGATAGACTCAGACTTATAGAAGGTTTATCAAATATAAGCTGTGATACTTAGTTTAGTTAATGAATAATTAAATCCATAGATATATTAGAGGGTTTCATCTATCATAATTATATAAATTAAAGGTTACAAATAATAATCATATGCCCCAAGGAAGTAGCTCTCACCAGACCTCTTATGAAAGTAAATGCGCAAACAAGTAAATAAAAGTAAGTATGAAAGTAAAGTAAATTAGAATAATAAATGGTAATGTGCCATGGTCAACCAAATGGGGATTTATCTGACATAAAATTGAATATGGAAAGTATAACAAAACATATAGTTGTATCAGCTTAATTCAGTGTGGTAAGAACCTATACAATGATACACACACATCCATTAACTAACAAATAAGTAATATATATTTAGCTACTAATTAATGGTAAGAGTGTAGGGTTATAAATACTTACCTTTGAGTGGACCCATTGAGCATTAATATCCCCTTGGCTCAACTAAATCTTTGGAAAATATGTTTTGGGTTAAAAAATTCAAATGGTTGGAAAAATACCTAAGATTTTCTAAGCTAGGAACTATATACACATAATATTTTTAAAATTTATCATCTATAGACAATTTCTCTCTTCAAACAACCTATTGAGATATAATATCTCTAAGTGCATGCCTTAAAGGGAGCACCATGAAATGGGTTGGTAGACTAATGGTGCTTCATGAGAGACATTATTGTTCATCCATCATACCAACATCTACTATATTTTCCCTATACTTAATCCCCTAAGTAATATTACTTTTAATAACAACTAATTAAATCAAGAACTATATTTTCCAACTATATCAATATTGGTACATATATTATATTATACATAGCAAAAAATAAAATAAACTAAGTCAACTTGGGTCGTGTAGTTTGAATGTCATGACATATGTTGTACAACCAAGTCGACCTAAGATGACCTAGTTATAAGATAAATGGTAAAATTTAAAATACATCAAGGTGGGTCAATATTACTGACTAAGTATTTTTAAAGTTTTTGGATCATACATCATTATAAATACAGTTCCCATTTCAATCTAGCAGGGAGGAACATTTGCACTATTATCACTTGCACTTTTGCTTGAATATACATTTGGATAACCCATCACTTAAATTTGTCTTGGAAGGAAATAATATGTCTTGTGGAGTCTTGGATGCAACTATGAGAAGTATTTTATCCTATATCTGATTTCAAACATTGTTATCTTTATAAACGTAACAATATTTTGAAAATAACCATTAGCTAATGGGGAGATTAAGGCTTGATAGGTTCTATTCAAATTAAGTATATCTAACCTTAGCTCTTTCATTGGGTAGATATATATTGAATAATTTATAATTTTAAAGAATAAATATTTGGTTGAACTCATTTACACCTAAATGAAGTGTTGCTATAGGTTTATTCAAACTTGCCATTTTCTATCCTAGGTAACCTAGCCCTTCATTTTCCTTCCATGGTATTTTATTTAAACTATCCCCCATATTTTTATTACAATATTTGGTAAAATTAAATTAGTTTAATTCCATTATTATATATAAAATTAAGGTTATTGCATTATATTAATTTATTATAGGCTATGGAACCCTCTCCATTGACTTTGTGTGATAATTTCTCCTTTATCTAGGTTAATGGATCAAATTGGATGTGCCTGGATATAACTATTTTTATCCAATGATTTGTAAATTTTTTACGTTATCCAATTATATATCTATAGATAGGATATGTTTTGGGTCTATATTAATTATTTTCATACATTTCAATGAACCCAATGTGAACTAACCACTACTTTTTCCACTTCAATATACTATATCAGTGTAGGTCGATAAAATTTTATTTATCTATATTTATTGACATAATACATATAAAAAATTCAATCCAATCTATCTTCTCTGCATTTTCATGAAAATATTTCATCGCGTTAGGCTGATAGTGGTGTGATTATTTGTGTTTATCCATACATTATATTGACAAAAGTTGATCTAGTTTATTTTTATAACTTTTTTAGTCAGCCAAATATATTGATAAAAATTATTTAATTTTATTTATCTACTTTACTTTTTAATATTTTATAAAATCTACATAAACCTAGATCAATTCATTGTAATTTCTATGTGTTTTATAGGAAACTACATCAATGCATGTTAATAGAGTGTTAATTTCATGTTTTTACACCCAAACTACTCTTACACGTGATAATCTAATTTTAAAACTTAGATCTGCATTATTCCCAGTCAACCTATTACACCAACCAAGGTAGATCTAGTTCTATATTTTGCATAATTGTTTGTCATACTATATTGACCCAGTTTAATATATTTTTATTTTATAATCAATTTCATTCAATAAACTTTATATTAAATTTTATATTATGTACAAATTAATTTTACACATAAACCTATGTCTCACCATGCTAATATATTTATAAATTAATTTTTTTTCCCTATTATACTTTGCCAACCTTGATCGATGTAGTTCTATGTTTCCATTTATTTAATTAAATTGTATTGACCCTGTTTGATCTAGTTTACTCTATATGTACTTTCTAAATAAACTACATTGACATGTGCCAATATATTTCTATGCATTTTTATCTTCAACATAATCAATAAAAAAATTCTTTCCTTTTTAGTATGTAATCAAACATTTATTTTCAAGTTGATTTCCTATTTATTTACATTCATTAAAAACTACCAATTAATTTTAGACATTGATTTTCACCTTTTATTTTCTTTGTTTGGTTTTCCTTGGAAACTTTGGTCTAACTATTTTCAAAATACTTAGCTACTATCATGAAGGTCTATGTGGTGTTACGTTTACAATCCTTGTCTATTTTTAGTGAGATCTTGGTGTGAGGTAATTACCCCAATGCTCATATCCATAGTATAAATCTAAACACATAATTTAGTGTCTATTTACCTCTTAGTATTTAAGGAATGCCTAGGTTTGCCATTTTTTATTAAACCTTAAGAAACTAATCATCCTTCTGATTATGTAGTACATCCAATAATGGTTAGTGCAAAGAAGTTACTCTCAATTTACCATTGAAATTAGGCTTAGTGGCCTATAATAATTATAATTTATAATCAGTATTTTAAAATATTTTGCTACCACTATCTAATGGACAAAAAAGTATCTTTGAGATAAACTATCATATGCATAACCAAGTATGTGAATCATAGCCAATTTCATGGGTAGGGTTATCTTAACAATAATTGGGTTTATCCTATTTTTTGGTATCTAGTATAAACTACCTAGATTTATCAAGGTTTTTTAATGATTTATAGATAATAACATCTCTTGACTAATAGTCAATAATAGATAAATACATTTGAGTCTAGTTAGAAACATTTATATTAAATATTATTTCTAGTATTTTGTTTCCCATGTTTAGAAATATTGATATTTTTTAAGGGATTATATATTTTTCCTCAATGTAATATTATAATCCTATGTGATAAACCTGAATTATAGTTAGATGCACCTACGTGTTATTCCTTATGTTCTTCCTTTTTTCTGTTGAAGGACTATTAGATCTCACTATATTAGGGTATATGCTAGTTAATTTAGTTGATTACAATAAATCATCTAGACTGTTGGGTTAGTTGTAGTGTGTTTTCTTAGGGGGCTATTGAGATAGATAATATTATAATATTAGAGTGTTTTTATTTGATTTGTTTTAAACTAACCTTGTATATCTAGGCATTCTTTTGGATTCATATCTTATTTTATTGGCTATAAATTGTTTGAAAAAATACTAAACAAACAATGATTGATAATTATTTGTCAAAATTCCATAATGATGTTTGCATAGAAATTAATTGATAAAATGCTTAAGATATATTAATTAATAATGGTTTGTCAAAATGCCTTAAGGATCTATGGCTACAAATTGTTTAATGAAATCCTTTAAAGACATTGGTTGTTACATGTTTGTCAAAATTCCTCAAAGATGGTTGGATGGAAATTATTTGAAAAAATACTCAAAAGAAATTGATTGCTCAAGGTTTGTCAAAATGTCTCAAGGATGTTGGGATGGATTTGTTTTGAAAAAATTATATAAAGACATTGGTTCCTCCATGTTTGTCAAAATTCCTCAAATATGTTTGGATGGAAGTTATTTTAAAAAATGATTAAGAGATATTGCTTACTAATGGTATGTAAAAATGACTCAAGGATGTTTGAATGGAAAATATTTGACAAAAATGATTTAAATAAATTGGTTGATACATTTTTGTAAAAATTATTCAAAGCTATTTGGATAGAGATGGTTTGACAAAATGATTAAAAGCCATTAATTGATAATGGTTTGTTAAAATGCCTCAAGGATGTTTGAATGGAAATTGTTTGACTAAATTATTTAAATACATTGGTTTATAAATACATGTTAGAATGCCTCAAACATGCTTGGTTGGAATTTATCTCAAAAAATTACTTAAATACTTTAGTTGCTATTTGTTGTCAAAATGCTTCAATAACATTGGGTTGACATATGGTTTTAGCAATTTAGATAACTTTGTATGCTTCAAGGTATAAATGGTTTGATTTTGATAAGTATGATTGTAGAAAATTTGAGTGGTAATATATTCATGAATGTTGAGAATAATCTCTTAAATAGTGATTTATTATGATGGCTAAAGCAAATAGGTGCAACCATGTTTTTTATGCATGAAATAATTAGTTAGATTTTGATTTAATGATTTATTAGTAATTAGAATATATTCACTTCCTTTGAATTCTATTGGATGATAGTGTATTATAAAAGATTTGGTAATTCATGTAGTGATATTGATGCATAATCAATTATGAGTGGTTTCCTCACTTGTTGTAGAGTGGTCTTTGAAAGAAAAAATTACTCCTTTTTATACAATTAAGATTTGCAAAAAAAATTATTCTAATGGAGATAAGAATTAAGACTATCTATTTTCTTAAGTTATAATAAATATTCTATATTTGTTAAGGTTAAATATGTATTATGGTTTATTTAGTACACCTTTCATATGTTAACGATGGGATCACATGATTATGTTAATTTTTATCCTAGATCTATAGTCACTTAGTGACTATAGATAGAAGTAAACTATGCATATCGAGTTAAATCTGGGTATTTTAGAGGCTTTTTTAGTTTAATAATTTATTTGAAAACTAAATTATGTTAATACAGTAATATGTAAAATTATTAAGACCTTTAGAATTAATTGGGTCTAGAACTCAACATGATATGATTGATACTCTTGTAAGTAATGATATGAATATGGCTTATCTAAACTAATGTATGGCTAATAGTAATATTATCTAAAGAAAAATAAAAAATAAAAAACTTATTGAATAATATTCATCATAAAGGATCAAACCATTAGAAAAGGTTTTATCTAATACCCCTTTTACTTGCAGAAACTACCAAAACCTTCTCTGCTTAATATAGAACTTATTGCACTAGATTATTACCTTAATGGGATCAAATGTTACTAGCATTATGATTAATTGATTTTTATGTAGAATTATAGTATAAGTTTTGATTCATATTAGAATATTCCTTTTTTATTATGTTTGAATGTGAAACTTCCTCTTGGATGCTCTTAGTGTTTTTATAATATAATACTATTCAACTCATTTTGTAATGAATTGCTAACTAGTTAAGGCACTGATGCTAAGGTTAATGTTTTAAAATATCCATGTACCTTTCAAATTTATTTTATGAATTTTTTTTTTAATCCATTATGAAATATATATCATTATGGTAAAAACCAATAGCTATGAAATAATGCAATAAACTCAAGGTGATTCTATTGGCATATTCTTGTTTAATGCACTATTATTATTATTGGATATTTGGATGTTATATTACATATTGTAGTTAAGAGTGTGGACATTTGGTTATGGTTAATATATATAGTAAACTTTAAATTATACATTCATTGTTATAATTATGAATTATATATAATGTTGTAGTGAGTCCATCTCATGTAGTTATTTGGTTATGCACTACTTATTAATATCAAATGTGTCTCCTATTGACATGTAAGATAAAGAAATTTATCCTTTAATATAGGATAAAGTGTAAGATGATTTGGTGTGTGAAATCTATTTTAGTTGATGTATATTGATTTTAGTTAAATCTTTCCATGCATGATTAATTGGCTCAATATGCTCTATTGAAAGTTTGGATTGATTAGATGTTCGGGACCATTAGATGTTACCATAACTCAACATAAGACATGAATGATAATTTTAGGTATAAGTTAATATAAGTTAAAAAAAGGTATCAATAAAACATTGATATGAATTTAAAAATAATATTATGAATACCATATTAAGAACTAGGACAATTTAAGACCCTTAGAAATTTTAAGCAAGTGCAGTATATGAAATCCACACCCCTTGATTTTGTTAATAATAAGGGGCATGTAAAATAGATCCTCAATTTGATGGTTATACGTAAAATTTTATCGAGTATTAGGAACTAAATGCATGACATAGGGTTCTAAAAAATGAATGTTAAAATGCCTTAATCACTAATCTATTAAGTGTTTGAGGTGATTTAAGGATTCTAATATGGAGACTAAATGTGGAGCATAGATAATGGATTAGTAAGCATTAAATAACATTGTCAATGAGATAAGTATAATGTTTCATATACTTAATTGGATAAATAATCTAATTCATTATACTCAATGGTATAGTTGGGAATTTAAAGTAAAAAAGAAATGGTGAGTTTTCTAGTACCTAATTGATGGTTGTTACATTTTGGTATTAGAGCCAAGGTTAAAACACATGGCCTAATGTTCTCATTTACTATACCATGATTTATAAAGTCGATAAAATAATATTTGAAGATATAACTCAATGAAATTAAAACTAGGACATCTTTATTTAAAATTATGTATAAGGGACTAATATCCTTGTGGGATTCCAATTAAAAACCTATTTGTGAACATACAGGTGTATTAGATAATGTCTTCACCTTATGTGATATACTGGTGATACCATGTGGGTTAATTAGATTTTGTCTAATTTTATGGATTTTTTTATCTCCTTTTGTAAGTCAGACAAATTTATCTTAGAGAAGTTTTTGATTCTATTATTATGGCACCTAAGTAGGTGGGATGCCAATGAGTTTTGTTATAATTTGTTAAAGATAAATTATTCTGAGATAGAGGTAATATTGACCCTGAGTGGGAATCCATTTTTTTTATTACACATTATCATTATAGGAGTATGTTTTTAAATTATAACTTGCATACTAGCTCTCCTAAATTATGCTACAATAGCCTCTAAGAAGACATTTCTTATATTTAATATTATTGGGTATTAATAATTATGTAATCATAGTATATGAAGATACCTATATTGAAACCATTACTTGATGTGTAATTATGATTACTACAACTAAGTATTATAGTAAGACATACATAGAGTAGATTATAATGCCCTAGTGAATGAGTTTGGTAAACTTGCATATAAAAACTATATGGAATATGTCTGGAATTATTTAATAAGATGTTTGGTGGTAGCTATGCTTTTCATATTGAATTTATTATGATCTGAGATAATTTTCCAAGGACCTTCATAAAGTATGTTATGGTTATTTAAATTATTTTAGATGTATTCTTATGTGTAGTTATGTTATTTTTCATGATTGGTTCATGAGTCATCCTCCATGTTAAACGGCAATGAGTAATGAAAGGAATGAAGAATTTGTATAAAGTAATAATTATTGGTTAACATCCTGAATGATGTATTTAGTAAAAGATATGGGTGTATGAAGATTAGAATCAATATTTTTTTATTAATATAATTAAAAATTTAGCCAAAGTAATGTTATAGATGTATACATTAGCTATCCACTATACCATTCAATGTCACATGCATATGATGTCATAGTAGACGAAAGATGTTTTCCAAAGTTAGTATGACTTTTGAATATTGTAGATAATGTACAAAAAACTATTATTTCATCCATATATTACCCTTTGTGAAGGGAATAATCACTCCTAGTGGTAGGGAGGTGTATGGTGAATCATTCCCAATAGGGAGATAAATTTGGAGGAAATGTTTAGGCGATGATGCCTTCCTCTGTAATAGATTATCATAACTAAAAATTATTACATAATTAGAGTTGTTTGAGATATGATTTCTCAATGAAATAATAAATATTTATTAAATCATTTTTATACACCATTCAATAACAGACAATGGTAGTGTCATATTATTAAATAGTGGATGATAACATAGTTTTGTTATTTAACTAACAACATAGTTATATTATCCCATAGTTAATGATTTCATTATGTGGTATTAAAAAATATTGAATTGACTCAATATTAATTTTGTAAAAGCTTTGCCAAACTATTAAATTTAGGAAAATTGACCATTATGTGATTTTTAATGATATTTTAGGCTACAACATTGTTGAGAATTTATGATACAATTTTATAGTTGTTGGATGCATTTAATTTTTTGTGTGTTAAGTTGTAAATTTTTGTAGTTAAGGTTGAATACTACTTGAGATTATACTCTTAAATATGCATTTATTCATCATTGCATACTCTTATGATAAGAACCTCTTTGTGAGAAATTATTACTATATTAATTTAATATTATGCATACATAAAACTGTTATAGAGGATGTCTCAAATTGCAAATGGTAAAATGGTGTTGTGTGAATGGCTATGTAGTAGAACATCCGACTAACTAGAATACTTAATGTTTTAGTAACCTAATTTTTATATAAAAATTAGTCAAATATTGTAAGGGAAAGGGAAATAATTGAGATAAATAAACTATAATTAAGGTGGTTAAATACGAAAATTATTTCTTTCCATTGATAAGAAATCAAATGGAAGGGATACATCAAAATTTTGCAAACTCAATTTCCTAAAATACTGCATGATCAACAATACAATTGAAAAATTTTATAGAAACATTGTACTTATTTTCATAATCAATATTAAGTTGACCAATCCAAAAAAATGATGTTTTTATCAAGGGGGAGGATGTAACATCTATTTTTGGCTTATACCAGAATAAGGTCGCATATTAATGATCATCACCATTAACCATAACTAATACTAGTTTGTATATGATGAAGGATCAATATATGAATATAATTTTGATATTTAAATTCCTTGGTATTATGATTCACTAATATATGTGCGGAATAATTGATATAGTTGATGTTGCTTGTTGATTTTTTGATGATTTGTTGTATCTACAGCCATGTAGTCTTTGTTATTTTTGGTGTGTAAATACCTATTGGAAATGATATATAAGTTCCATTTGATTGATAATTTTGAACCTCTCATGAGCATGTAGATGGTTATGATCTTCAAATTGAAAAGAATATATTATAATTAAGCTTCAATCAAGAGCATCTGAAACCAAGTAAGAGACCAAGGGTATGAATATGATTAAGACTGGGATTTTTTTATCGAATGGTTATATCAATTATGATTAGTGTCCTTAGTTCACATATAGTTCATTTTTTTATTTATTATCAATCTATTATCATGTGGATTGTTTATTTAATCATGTGTTTTTATTCATGTTGATATTTATATCCTATGTTGATTAAATTTATTATGATTATGTTAACATGTAAGGTATGACCTTAAATTTAATGTATTCACTTTGGTAAATATATTGTTTCTATTATGATCATGGTTGAAACATAAATATTAAAAATATGACCATGTTGTTATGTGGTTAATGGGAGTCCATCATTTAGACTAGGCCAAATATGCTTCTTAAGTATCATATTATTCCAATTGTACATGGGTTCCTATTCCTAGACCAATAAGTAAACATTTTTCACCTTGGGAATATTATTACATAGACTTGTTTATCATTAATAAAGGTGTGAATGGACTAGGATATGATAATGAAATATTTATTTATCATTATGTGGTGTTTGAATCAAAATCCTTAATTGGTCAAAGGCTTGATTTAACAAATTTATTATATACCATTGTACCACACATTATGTCCATTTAATTAAAAAATAATATATATATTTTTTTATCATTAGGCTCCATCTTGGATAAAGTGGTGCATTAATATTTAAATGATATTTTCTTTTGTTTTGGGAAAAATATCATTAGGGTTTGAATTCATGGCATTCCAAGGGAAAGGTGACCTACTAGATGGGAGGTTGGGGGGAGGGGTTAGTGTAGTTTAGTAATGGTGGTTGATGGAAAATGGGTGAATAAAGGAAATGGAATAAATGAGTTGGGGTAGTTTTGGATGATAGACATGGAAGAATGGAGCTTGGTTCTGGGCATTAGATGGGAAAGCAAAGAAATACAAAAATAAATAAAACCTAGTCTATTTATAGGAACATTACTTATCTCATTTTATTAATCTATTATACAATAAGTTTCTACCATAAGCATGGATATGATATCTAGTTCAGCATATAATCTCATATGCATATCTGAGTATATAAATGATAGACAATGCCATGGCTAGTGTTATTTTGATTGTAATAATGTTTTTCCTATTTTATGGTTTTTATTATAAATTGTCATGCCTTTATGGTTGTTAACTGATGTTTGGATAAGAACATCTCTTTATACCTAGTAAATAATATATAAATATGTTTGATTATGGCTAGAAACATTTATATTAAATACAATTATTGGTATTTTATATCCCATGTTTGGAAACATTGATAAGTTTTAGGGGATTATATTGTTATCTTATATGCAATATTAAAATCTTATGAAATACATCCAATTTATATATAGATTAATATATGTTTTATTACTTATTTTGATCTTTATTATATATTGGAGGACTGTTAGAGATCAATATATTAGTGTATATGCTAGTTAATTTAGTTGATTAGAATAAATAAATGGGAATGTTGGGTTGGCTATACAATGTTTTCTTTTGTGAGATATTGATGGATAATATGATAATATTAGATCAATTTTATTTCCTTTTATTTTAATTCACCTTTTACATTAGGCCATTATTTTGGATTCATACCTTATTTAATCTATGAACATGAACACATGATTACAATTAGAAAATCATCAATGAGCATGGATAAAAATCAAATTAAATCTAAGAAAATAAAAAATACTCTCAAATTACAATAGATTATCATACAAATACCAAAATTTTCATATAGGTGTAAGCCACTAAATTAGAAGCCCAGCTTCTTAATCTATTTGGATATGCATTCAATCCATTCAACTAAATGATTCCTACCCAATTGACATTGAGATAATCATAAAATTTAACTTAGGCCAATGCATATGTAGTCAAGATCCACATGTTCACTTTGGTAGGATATATCACCATGTCCACTTCCCTTTAGCTCCAAGGGATAATCTTACCACTTTTTTCCTCACAAGAAACTCTATGAAAGTCTCCATATAGAAATATTTTGCAAATTGTTTCCCTACAAATAACTACAATAATCATGACATTATTAAGGTTATGAAATAGTATGACTATGCCATGTGGTAAAATCTCACTACCACACTAACCCCTAGGATTTTATCTAGATACAAACGCCTCTGGAGTCATGAAGTGATGGGATTTTTCCATGTGGTACCATGATTCTCATATCCTTACTGAAAGGCTTCATGCCATGTATGAAAATTTTTAGGATAGTAGGTCACCAAGATGATGCCATGTGGTAACATCCTATGAGATCACTTGCTCATAAGCATCACTCACTATATTTCCATATCTAGGATTGTGGGTCACCAAGATTATGCCATATTGTAACATTTTTGTCTCCCATTCTCTTGGAGGATTGACACTCTATAGGTCTTCCTTGAGATCTTAGGTCATCATAATGATACCACATGGTAACATCCCATGATCTCACTAGCCTGAACCCGTATAAATTATACATTCTTCCTTGGGACTATGGATCACCAAGATTATGCCATATGTCAACATCTCTCAAGCATACTAGCTTAGTACTAATTATATATCTAACCAAGCTAATGTCACTCGTAGGTTAGTATAAATATGACACATGGCTTCCTCCAAACCACTAGGGAAAGTAATTAAAATGAAAAAGACAAAAATGGGGGAAAAGGCCAAGGAGGCAACTTGGTGAAGGAAAAATTCCTTGAAGATTGATTAATGAGGTAATTAAGGAAGGTCTAGGTAGATGAAGTTATCCAATGAGGAAAACCTAACTAATACGAAGGCATAAATCTAGCTAAGAAAAGTCAATACCCATGGCCAAGGTGTTGGAAATATTATCATTGATGTCAAAGGTCTAGCATTATTGATGATAAAGACCCGATTGCATTTAATGGCATTTTAAATATTCTTATCTTAGATAATGTATATTAATATTAATGAATATATTTTTTGGTTGCATATAATTCAAAAGAGGGCCCATGGAGAAGTCAAAGAGTCATAGGGTAAGAGATGAAATAGGATTGGGATGCATTTTCTCATGAAGAGTCACCTTGAGAAATTCTATGAGTCACCATGTGAAGACCAAAGAGGTATGGTGCATTTCTCCATGAAGGGATACTTTGAGGAATATGAAAAGTCACCAAGATAAAGACAAAATAGGAAAGGATGATTTTGCTTATGAAGGGTCACCATATGACTTTTCAAATTCAAGGATATAAACGGTCATGCAAGTTTGGCACCATTTTCCATGAGGATTGAAGGGTCACAAAGGGTGAAGGCTAGAGTTCATTTGGAAAGATATAAATAAAGGATTGAGAAGCCATTTGTAATATGGAAGAGAGTGCATGGTTTGTATTTGTTTTTTAGGAGAGAAAAGAAGGAGATATTGTAGAGTTCTATCTTTTATTGAGTAAGCAGCATTGAGACATAATTGTGTCTTATACACAAGAGGAGTTGGTGCTCCTATGGGTTGGTGCTCAAAAATTTTGTAAGGGTTTGGTGCTACTTTGGGTTGGTGCTCAAAAATAGTTGCTATGTTGATGCTTAAAAAAGGGGTTGGTGCTCCCGCAAGTTGGTGCTTGCAAACTTTGTATTTTGAGTTGGTGCTCATTTATATATTTGAGATTATTATCTATGGTTTTTCCCACTTTGTGTTTCCATGTAAAAATTTACTCTCTCCCTCTCTCTCTCTCTCTCTCTCTCTCTCTCTCTCTCTCTGGTGCAAATTATTATTTTAGTTTTATTGCATATCTTGAATGTATGATTTAGTGGTTAATGAAAATAAATAAGATTAAATAAAAGATATATACTATACTAATTCACCCACCCCCCCCCCTCTTAGTATGTTTTATGCTTAACAATTGGTATTATATTAGGTTCCTTTTGAAAAAAATTTACAGCTTGAAGGAAGATCAAGAAAGCATGATGGTTGGATCACATGAAGGATTTTATACAAACAATGCACCTTTGTTTGATGGAATGAATTATGTTTTTTGGAGCATAAGGATGAAGACTTATTTGATGGTCCTTAGATTTGACATATGGAAAGTATTGGTGGAAGAATATGAAGATCCATACACACTTGTAACTACTTTGTCAGAAAAGAAGGCAAGTGAAAATAATGCTAAATCTCTAAATACTATTATATGTGGTTTATGTGAATCAAAATTTATTAAATTTATTAAATGTAAGTCTACTCATGAAACTTGGGTAAAACTTGAGAATATTTACAAAGGTGATGGAAAGGTTCAGCAAGCTAAGCTTCAAACTTTCAGAAGATAGTTTGAGAGTTTGAAGATGGAAGAATAAGAAAATATAGCAAGTTATCTCTTGTGGGTTGATCAAATAATCAATTAGATTCAAGGTCTTAGAGAAAATTTAGAAGAGTTGACTATGGTTGAAAAGGTTTTGATATCTCTAACATTGAGATATGATGTGAAAGTTTCAACAATTGAAGAGATGAAGAATTTAGCCAAGCTAAATATGGATGAGCTTCATGGTATTCTTACAACATACGAGATGTAGACTAAATAAGATAAACTTTAAAAGAGAGAAGTAACTTTCAAGACATCAAAGAAATAGAAGGCTAAAATTCAAGAATCAAGTGATAATTTTAGTGATGATGAAGATGACAATGGAGCTCTATTCATTCACAATCTGAAAAAAGGCATGGGTAAATATCAAGGAAAATTACCTTTTAAATGTTTTAATTATGGAAAGATTGGACATTTTGTAGCTAAATTCCCAAATAAGGGTAATGATGACAACGAATAAGGAAATTATACATACAATAAAAATTTCAAAGGCAAATTCAAGAAGGAATCTGAGAAGAAGATTTTGTATTCTAAAGATCCTAGCTGAGCTAAAGATAGTGGAGTTAGTGACTCAGAAAAAGAGATTATATTCATGGCCAAACATGAAGATGACTCTAAAAGCAAAAATATAGATGATCAAGACAAAGAATAGGATGAAGCTAAAGTGAATTTGGAAGGAGAACTCATTTGTGCCTTAGAAGAGTTAAAATCTCTTGAAAATAAGAATCAAAGACTAAATCTCTAGATCAAGAAAAATGAAAAGGAGTCAAAGGAAATAATTGAAGATCTACAAGCACACTTTAAAGAAGCTGAGAAGAATGAATAAGATCTAATGACACAATTGAAAATAGTAAGTAAATAATGTGAAATGTATGTTATTGAAATTGCTTCTTTAAAAGTAGATCTTGATAAAATAAATAAAGAAATCAATGATAGAGTAGACACTGATTCAAAATTTGAGAATAACACTAATATGTTGAATAAGATATTAGAAAATCAAAGATCAATGTTAGATAAGATGGGTATTGGATTTGAAAAGGAGAAAGAGGAGGTCACTACTTTCAAAAATAAGGAAAAAGGAAAGAGATATGTTGAAGCTCTTACAAAATAAGAAATAAAAAAGGAAGAAGTTAGGAATACACAGGACATCTCAAACAAAGAAGGCTGGAGGGAATAGGGCTATAAAAGGAAATCAAGTTAGAGATATATAAATAGGTCCTATTTTTATGGTTACTATTTTTATTTTAATGGATATGGTCATAAGAAATTAAAATTTTGAACAAGAGCTAACATTTTCAGAAATAAGGAGAAGGAAAGTCATGTAGAATCAAGTAGAAGCCACAACTCTTTTGCTCCTCTATCAGGCTTTCATGAAGAGGCCATAATATTTTATAAGTGCAAAAAATTTGGACACATATCTTGGTACTATGGAAGTGTGTTCGAGTCAGTCAAGAAGGACCAGAGTTTTAAGGCTCCATTTATTAAGAAGAAAGTTTAGACAGATTCTTGGTAAAAGAAATACCGTAAAAAATCTATGTTGATGCAGACAGCTTTATATGCAAGAAATGAAGAAAATACATGGTGAATTGATAGTGGATTTTAAATGCACATGACAGGAGACAAGATTAATTTCATAACCTTGAAGAAGATCCATGGTGGTATAGTGAAATTTGGAGACAATACTACTGCAAGAATTATTGGAAAAGGTACACTAAGTTTGGATAATGGTAGAACTAAAACTAAAAATGTTTTATATGTAGAAGGTCTTAAGCATAATATTTTGAGTGTAAGTAAAATGTGTGATCATGGGCACAAAATAAATTTTTATGTAGAAGGTTATGAAACTAGAAAAAAAGATTCAGATGTATTGGTTGTAGATGCTCAGAGAACAGATAATAACTTGTATATGCTACAGACATCAAAGGTCAAAGATGTTGTTTGAGTCAGATTGAAGAAAGATAGATATGGCATAGGAGAATGGGGCACATATATTTTGACAATCTTGTCAACATCAACAAAAAGTAAGCAGTCAAAAATCTTACAAAGATTACAAAGCCATCTGACACACTTTGTCAACCTTGTCTACATAGGAAGCAAGCTAGAAAATGGTTCAAAACAAAAGAGTACTTGACCAGTCAGATGCTAGATCTTCTTCACACTAACCAATGTGGACCTATGATAATTCAAATTACTCAAGCTGAGAAATATTTCATGTTGCTTATTGATGATTTTTTACGTATGACTTGGGTAATGTTTTTAAATAAAAAATTAGAAGATTTTAGACATTTCAAAGCATTCAAAGCATTAGTTCAGAATGAAACTAGATCAAAGATTAATTGTCTAAGATCATATCAAGGATAAGAATTCATGTCAAATCAATTAATTGAGTTTTGTGAAGATCATAGAATAAAGAGACATTATTTAACAGATATAACTCCACAACAAAATGGAGTAGTTGAATGGAAAATAAGAACAATTCAAGAGATGATGAGGACAATGTTAAATGAATCCAAGATAGAAGATAAATAATGGAGAGAAGTAGTTACTATAGTAGTGAATATTAAGAATAGAGAATTATTGAGAGTTAATAGTGACAATAATCCTTATGAGTTATGGAAAGACAAAGTAGTAATAATTGATTATTTTAGAGTTTTTGGTAGCAAATGCTTCATAAAGAGAATTGATGAAAAACTTGGTAAGTTTGAATCTAAACTAGATGAAGGTATGTTTACTAGTTATTATTTCAAAATTAAAGCTTATAAATGTTATTACAAAAGAACCAAGAATTTTTTTGAAAGTGCAAGTGTCAAGACAGAAGAAGATAGAACACAAAGAATCAGTGATCTAGTAGACATTCCTAAAATCATTAAAGAAGAAGGTTTCGAAGAATCAAATGAAGATGAGGAGAAGGAGAAAAAGGGAATGAAAACACCATCCAAATATGTTTAGAGAAATCATAATGAAAGTGACATCATTAGGGACATAAATCAAGAAATTTACACTAGAAGAATGATGGTAAGTGAATCTGAGCAAGTTAATTTCTCTTTGTTATCCAAAATTTAGCCTAGAACTCTTTAAGGAGCTAGACATGATAAGCATTGTATTAAGGATATGGATGAATAATTAAATCAAATAGAAAAGAATGATACTTGGGAATTAGTGCCTAGACCAAAAGATCATAATGTGATAGGAATAAAATGGGTTTATAGAAATAAGTTGAATGAAAATGGAGAAGTGACCAGAAATAAAGCAAAATTAGTATGTAAAAGATATGATCAAATTCAAGGAATATATTTTGAAGAAAATTTTGCACTAGTGTCAAGGTTAGAGGCTATTAGAATGTTTCTTGCATATGTAGTGTTTAAAATTTTCAAAGTGTTTCAAATGGATGTCAAATCTACCTTCGTAAATGAGAATCTTGAAGAAGAGGTCTACATTGCAAAGCTTGAGGGATTTATTCTCTCAAATATTAATAACCATGTATGTAGATGTAAGAAACCATTATATGGATTGAAACAAGCTCCTAGAGCTTGGTATGCAAGACTTGATAAGTACTTGTAGGATCAAGGTTTCAAGAGATGATTTGCTGATAGTAATCTCTACATCAAAACATAAGGTGAGCATCAATTGACTGTTGTAGTATATGTTGATGATATCATTTTTAGAGGAAATATTAAAAAGATGACAAAATAATTTTATAATAACATGAAAAAAGATATGAGATGTCTATGCTTGGAGAATTGCCATTTTTATTAGGATTGTAGATATTTTAGCCAGATAAAGGAATTTTCATATCTCAAAGTAAATATGGTAAGGAAATGTTTTATAAATTTGGTTTTGATGATTGTGCACTAGTTGGCACACCAATGTTTATAGGAAATAAGGTGAGTAAGGATGAAGATTCACCTATTATAGATCAATCTTTGTATATATTTTCAATTGGTAGTCTTTTATATTTTATAGCATCAAGGCAAGACATCATGCATGCAGTAGGTATGGTTGTAAGATATCAGTCATCTCTAAAAGATAGTCATGTTTAGTTGGTGAAGAGAATATTCAAATATATCAAGGGGACATTGGATTACAGATTATGATATCCCATAGGTAAAAATTTCACTTTGGTTGCTTATATAGATTTAGATTGGGAAGGGTGCTTGGATGACATAAAGAGTACAAGTGGAGGAGCTTTATTCCTTGGTGATAGCTTAGTATCATGGCTAAGCAAGAAGTAGAATTTAGTATCACTTTCTATAGCTGAAGTAGAATATATTGCGGCAATATTGTGTTATACTCAAGTGCTTTGGATGAAGCAAACTTTAGAAGATATCAAGGTAAATTATGATAAACATATTTTTATTTTTTGTGATAACACAAGTGATATAAATATTTAAAAAAATCCAGTGATGCATTCAAGAAAAAAACATATTCCCATTAGATATCACTTCTTGAGAGAGAAGGTTGAATATCAATAGGTTAAGATGAAATATATCAGTACTATAGAGTAGATTATAGATATTTTCAAAAAGGCACTAACAATAGACACATTCAAGTATCTACGAGAGAAGTTGGGAGTAATTTATTTTACTTCCTACCATTGAGGTTCAACATCAATTGAGGGGGAGATAAGTGTTAGCTCTAGGTATGTCTTTTGCCATTGATGTCAAAGGTGGAGAATAACAGGTATAGGTATAGGTGCATAAATAGGTATAGGGAACATATATAGGTTGCTACAGTAAGGGGGAGTTACTCTATATTTTCTAAATGGTAGTATGTGCAGGTTTTAGGATGTGGTAGTTTTAATTTGAGGTTACCATCAATGATAAAGGGGGAGATTGTTAGAAATATTGTCATTGATGTCAAAGGTCTAGCATTATTAGTGATAAAGGCCCCATTACATTTAATGGTGTTTATAATATTCATATCTTGGCTAATGTGTGTTAATATTTATTTAATATTACTAAATATATTTTTGGTTGCATATAAGTCAAAAGAGGGCCCATTGATAAGTCAAAGAGTCGTGGGGTAAACGATGAAAGAGGAATGGGCCACATTTTCTCATGAAGAGTCACCTTGAGGAATTCCAAGAGTCACCATGTGAAGGCAAAAGAGGTATGGTGCATTTTTCCATGAAGGGACACTTTGAGGAATATGAAAAGTCATCAAGATAAAGACAAAAGAGGAAATGATTCTTTTGCTTATGAAGGGTCGCCATATGACTTTTCAAATGAAAGGATATGAAGGTTCATGCAAGTTTGGCACCATTTTACATGAGGATTGAAGGGTCATAAAGACTGAAGGCCAAAGGTCATTTGGAAATCTATAAATAAAGGCTTGAGAAGCCATTGGTAATATGCAAGAGAGTGCATAGTTTGTATTTGTTTTTTAAGAGGGAAAAGTAGGAGATATTGTGGAGTTATATCATTTGTTGAGTAAGCAATATTGAGAGATAGTTGTGTTTTATACACAAGAGGATTTAGTGCTCATGTGGTTTGGTGCTTACAAATTTTAAGGGGTTGGTGCTCTTATGGGTTGGTGCTCACAAATAATTTTTGTGTTGGTGCTCGAAAAAGGGGATGCTACTCCTGAATGTTGGTTCTTGCAAACTTTGTATTTTGAGTTGCTTCTCATTCATATACTTGAGATTTTTCTCCATGGTTTTTCCCACTTTGGATTTCCACATAAAAATTTGGTCTCTCTCTCTTTCTCTCTCTTATTTGGTGGAAATTATTATTTTAGTTTTATTGTATATCTTGAATGTATGATTAAGTGTTTAAAGAAAATAAATAAGATTAAATAAAATATATATAATATACTGATTCACCCCCCCCCCCCCTCTTAGTATATTTCATGCTTAAGACAAGGTAATAAAAAGGTCTAAGTTAGAAAGCTAACATAAGGTTCAACTTAAAAGTGCCTAAGGCATAATTAAGTGGATGAAATATCCATTAAGTAATGCCCAATTAAAACACAACTATGGTAATTAAGGTTGAGTCAAACCATAATCTATGTAGATTCATTCGATAAATCCAAAATCAGACACATTAAGTGAAGCATAGGAAGAAGCTAAGGTTAAACAAAAAAATTAATCAACCAACAAAACAAGTCCAAATCTAAATCAAAACTAAAGTTTAGTCAATTAATAAGATATTGATAGGCAAATCAATCAATCCTAAACACTTCTTTTCTATAGTGTAACCCATGAGTCAACTGGTCTACTCATCATAACAAGGATTCTATGATATTAAAGAGACCCATTCTAATTACCCCACATATTTTATCTTGAGATTTTAAGTCAAATAATATCCTTATTTTTTCAAGAGGCCCATGAAGAAAGAAAAGTCTAAGGTAGACAATTTACTCAAATCTTGAATATTAATTTATTCCATAAAACATTCCTTACTAGAATACAATCCTATAACTCACAATATTTTATTACACAGTTCATAAGGCCAAGAGATTCATTAACAAATGAATCCTTCCCAAGGATATCCATATAATAGTCATAACCAATTGACACTTTTTTTTATGGAAAGGTCCACATAAGAAATCCCAATCTTATTCATTAAGGTGAGATAAAACCAATATTCGCATTGGTTATGCAACCCATCAAGTATTCAAAAGACATGCTCAAACTTAATAATTGATTACTCTTGATTATTGCAAAGATTTATTTAGTTAACCCACCCAATTACCTTGCATGGTTAAATCCTATGTAGAAGTTCTCAACTCCATTACCATTTCAAAGTTATAAAATTTGATTTTAAAATAGGAAATGACTAAGGAAGCTTACTCAATGCTTTAGAGGCTAACTAGATCTAGACTCATTAAGGATAGTCCATATTATGAATAGGTTATCCTAACCAAATTCATAAAAGCAACACAAATTATACCATAATTTTCCAAACATAGGTATAATATATCACATACCTTAACATAAGACTAATTATTCATATATATACATATCATCCATTCAAGGTAATATCAATACAAGTAACACAAGATGCAATTCACAAAACAAACACAAAATATTTGACTGGAGATATAATAAATTTATTATGGAAATTATTTGGCTAAACTCAATCATAAATATACTAGCATCTATAGGGATTTTATTTTCAATAAGGATTCACCTCAAAAAGGGCTATTAATTCTAAATACTAGGTAGACTATAATATAGTTCTCTCTACTAATAATCAATGCATTCATCTAGTGAAATACATAATATAATGTCTCAAAAGTGGCCCATAATATATCATTAAAGCATACATAAAAAATATTTAGTTGAGAACAATCATTCCTTGGTTTCCATCTAGTTGTCAAAGGAATTATAACATGAGTGGACTATAGCTAAGGACAAACCCCTCTTCCATCCAAATACAACTTTGGCCGAAAAAAACTGAAATTACCTTCCAACCTTTTTCCATCGTCAAGTGACTACTAAAATCATCCCTAAATATGACTTCTATCTCCAAGGATTTTCACATCATGGTGTATGTTAAATAGACGAAAACACCAATTAAGATGTCTTGGGGTGAATTAGACAAACACTCTCAAGGTGATAATCCAAGCATCTCTAATTCTTGTGGTTAACAACCTTAGATCTATTTTTAACAAACAAAATACATAAGAGATAACAACACAAGGATATAAACTTTCAGGCTTACAACAAATAAAATATGTTTTAAAAGAAGTCACGATAGGTCTTAGGAAATCTACCATGATCTCCAATATGAGATCCTAATCCTTCTTTGATCATGAATAATGTGGCCTTCTCAAACATCATAAGTCATTGGTGGTAAAACCTTTGTCTCAAGGAAAGCATAAGTCTTAACGAATAAGACTATCATGGAGGAATATCTCAATTTCAAACTACCATAGAATGGTAAAATCACTATGGGGTGATTTAATCGCAACCATAAAGAAATAAATAAGAGAAGTAAGACAAGTAGATTTACTCCATTTAAACATAATAACAATTTTAGAGTAACACTAACTTCATTTAGTTAAATAACAAGATATTCAAGTCATAGTACACGTACAAAATGATCTAGTCCCTTATATAGATCTTTTTTATAGGTTACAACCAACTGAGGCTCTCCCTCTCTAGACTATCTTCTTGTTTCTTCTTCTTTACCTTTGTTCACAAGCTGGAAAAAATGCCAAAAACTCTGAACCCAAAAAATAAATATATTTTTTATTAGAGATATACATTTCTCAAATAGGCATTCTATCCTCCTTATAACTAAATCAGAATATGAAATATGCCCATTCTTCACTTGGATTGGAAAACCACTCTTATGGGCAGCCCATTTCTTCTTTATAGTGATCTCTTTTCTAGTCCTTAATGGTACATTGGTATCTCTTGTTGAGATTTTCAATCGATTCTAAGATCAACCCAAATATTTCCCTTGGTATAATATAATGGCTAATTAAAGACTAACCTACAAACTATACAGTAGATAATGTAGACATTGGTCTACTTCATCTCATGCATTAAAGTTGATAAGCTAAAAGGTCATTTGATCAACCTAACGTAGATTATAATAAAAGACTACAAAGAATGGTGAAAGGTGAATAAGGCATCTGACTAGGATTAGACAAGGTTAATACAAGGCAAGGGTTATGTAAGATCATACATGATGTAATAATTCTTGGCATATGCCTTGTTATCTTCAATCGTAATGTCTTACTCCTACACATTTATTGCATCAATGAAATCCACTATCTTAATATCCAAATCTTGCAATCAAAATATGCTACATGATTTAATTTAAATGAAAATAATTAGATTACCAAGCAATTCAGAAGATCATAGAGTGATTTTCAAGTATCACCTATCACATGTATAATTCTATTTGCGATATAACTCAATAATTAAAGTATTGCTTAGCTAATTCTTACCATTTGCATTATTTTCCCAGCTTGAAATCAAAATGACTAAGGGAGTATAATTTTTTATTTACATAATCACCTTGATATATCATGAGGGACCTTATATTTCCCCCTCTCCCCTTAAAAAGGGTATCATCCTTGATGTTGGATTCCTTTATTCATTAACAAGGACTTTAAATTTGCTTGACTGATTGAACATTATCCTAAATTACCTAAAACCAATCATATTATTCCTATATATTTTCAATAGCCCTTGAATTTATTCATCCATCACTTCTAAGGCTCTTTAGGCACATATGAGGGTTTGACCTACATGAATAGAATATTATGAGTCATGTTTCAATTTTCAAGGTTTATATAACCCTAGATTATTAAACATTTGATACCAATTTTTTATTACTAGCTATAGAATGGTATTAAATAACCACTATGAGCTTGTAACACAAATCATGAGTTTCATTTTCATGATGAAAGCATTTGTTCCACTTAAAATTCTTCTTCACACAATTTACTTCGACATGATTATAATAAGGTTCAACAACTAATAATCATAAAGATGATACTAAAATACCACCATCACTTGGTGTCACAATAACATCTACTAACATGCATACTAGATCAAAATCACTTTATGTAACTAAGGAGTAATCTACCTATTCATTTACCATATTTTTCCTACAAAACTATTACTGGCATTTCAACTTAACAAGGTTTTCTTGCAACTAACTCATAAAGACACTCCAATCCTTCATCATAATGATTTGAACTTCCTTCAGCAAAATTATTTTAATTTCAAATGTGAAAATGGTCCAATTTTGACCCCATCTTTGCTTTATTCAAATCTATCTGACCACATTATATCTCTCTGATTACACTGGAGACTGGATGAATTATAATTAACTCCTAAAAGGGTGATTAATTTTGATGCTCATCATTATGCAAAACATAATTTTTTGAACCTATTGAGACTTAGAATTCATTTTTTATATGCATTAGAGTTAAATCACTCCTTGAATATTTAACATTAGAGAAGGATGATGGTTTGCAATCACAAAAAAAACATACTACTATCATATGTATCCATTCATGGTCATAATATAATGTTCTCATATAGAATCAATATAGCATATAGGGTGATTCTAAATTTACCATAAATAGTGCCATATAAAACATATATGGTCTTCTAAATAAGTATATCATGGGAAAATGCATCCTATTAAATATATTCTAATATAGAAGAATACTAACATGTGACTATATCCCATTTTCATATACTATGTCATTCATGGAAGGTTTTAAGAAACTTGCTATCATACCCATCTAAATAATTTTTTCTTAGGATTTTGGTCTAGCAACCAAAGTATCATATAATTCAATATGCAGGGGGAATCTCCATCCTAGATACCATAAATACAAGAATTTAAATGATCAATCAAGTGAAGTAAAGAATTGATGAATAAAATATTAGTAGGCAAGATATTATATCATAATAGTCCTATCAAGATATTTAGATAGAAAGATGACATCTCCCTCTATTTATTCCTATTACTGGTCATGGGAAGATCGAACAATCTTATATTGTGACTCACATAATATGGATTTGATATGCTAGCAACTTGATAAGAATTATGTGTGATTAATTTTATATGTATCCCTTAGGACGCTATTCTACCATGCAACATAATGCAGAGTTTAAAGATAATATTGGATAACTAAGGAGTTCCTAGGACATGATTCCCCCAACCATCTCAAGTGTAGAGTGAAGAGAATAGTTGACAAGGGGATTTAAAGACACTGATCTACCATCCAATGCAATGGATAAGGTAAATAGAGTAGTACATGAAGAACTCTCAATATATGTGTCTCTCATCCATATCAATCATAGAGTGAAGATAATAGTCAATATTTGATGGGATATTAGGACACAAGTCCCATAACCATCTCAAACATAGAGTGAAGAGACACCTTAGTGCTTTTGAGACACCTTAGTTTCTAATAACGCCATGTCTAGTGGGTAAGGAAGGATGGGATATTGAACCTATGTGATAGGTTCCTTATCATGACCCACTAAATAACCATTTTTAGGATACTTCTCCTTTATACTTATTTAAAGTGATAGTTATGCACATACTAACATATGAAACTATCGTAATAAAACATCACAATCACTTAAAGAATCATCAGCTAATTATGTAAGTGTAAAATCAATAAAAAGAAGACCAACTAGTATGAATAAATGAAATAAAATCCAACTAAAATTCATCATAAAATTCCATTATCAACCTTTATCTTGAAAAATTTTAAATCAGAAACAAAACAATGCTACTTTCCAAGAAATAAAATGAAATAAAGGCTTAGATATCTTAGAATAAGTTTGACAAGAACATTTAAAAATAATCAAATCACAATATGAACACTATATGACTTTGGGAGTCACCAAAATAGGAGAATGAATGAGGTAAGAGGGAACTTGTCCCACCAACCATTACCTGTAACATTCCTCATGGAGCCAATTATCTATTTATCATGCCAACTTCATTCATGTTTGATTACAAATAATGAAATTTAGGAGGGTGCTACACCACTACCACTACAAAATTGATTTTATTTAGTAGTTAGTACATTGTTCCTCTATGGAGGTTAGACTTATCAATAGAATATATTCACCACCTACTAAGGTGTGATTTGGTATTGAAATTAGGCCTTCACTACTTTAGCATGAGAGTTTAGATATATTACCACCTATAATTAAGTCCAACCTATATGTGCAGACATAATGTTTATGTCAAGAAAGATGCAAGGCTATATTTTCAAGATAAGGGCACCTCTAAAGTCACCACTCATTATTCCTATAAACACATAGTCCTATACTAGTGCCCAAAGCAATTATCAATTTTAGCTATCCAAACTAATAATTTATCATCATGAGAAAATGTAGTAGTACTGGATGTTTCCATTCAATCTTAATACCATATAAATTCATAATATTTCAACATGATTTTTATCCACCTAAAATTTTATTCATCTAATTAACATTATTATAGATGCAATGTCATCTATTGATAGTATCAAGAATCTGAAAGGTTAACTCAATCCATTCTACATGATTCACAACAAGGGATGTTCACTTGTCACCATTTATCTTTCACTCATAAACAAAAGATATGAATATGTGCTCATGTATATATAAGGTAATTAACATCCAAAAACTATCAAAATATAACATGATATTTTCATGAAAGAATAATTATGTGGAGACATACCTACTTTAGTCTTCTCCAAAGTGATTCATCTTAATTTACATAACCAAATAAAATATTACCACTCAATCAATTAGTATAATTCAATATTAAATTTTTTCATAACACAAGCCATAACTGTAGTACTAGAGTTTTACGACATCATAGTTTCTTGAGTGGTTACAATGATCTAAACAACAAGAAAACATCTTCTAAAATATTACCACAATTTAAACTTATGCAATAAACATATCAAGGAATTTTCACAAATTCAAAAGCGAGGTTATTGAAACCTTTTCATAGCTATAATTTCAATTAAAAACATTTGATATTTAGTTCTAGTATTACCAACCAACATCAATCATATTTTTATTCTATATTTAATATAATAGTAGTATAGAGAAGTGAAATTATTTAGGATAAGCACCATAATAAATAAGGAACACACTCATTTTATATGCAAATATAGATATATTATTATGTATATATAACATTGGATTATGATTAACAATAAGGCCCACTATCCATTCAAAGATGATTTATTATCATAGGAATTTCATTATTTGACAAAATAATCAAATAAGTAGCATAGAGATTGTACAAAATTTTCGGTTGTCATAGTTAGTCATTATTAGGACTTGAGTATCCCCTAGTCAAGTGTTCATAGGATAATTCAATGTAAAATGACAAATAAATCTATATTTAAAGAAAACAACATGTACTATTGACTTATTTATATAATTTAGCTTTAAAATGGAACATATGCCCATTAACACATGAACCTAGTCTTGGTCACCTTCTTGTATCTAGTAAAGTGTCTTGATATACAAGCAGAGGTAGGTTATCCTTAGAAAATCATAGGTAGCATGTTCAAGTGGTGTGCTATGCTAATTAATTTCATGGTAATAATCATTTCACATTGTTTGAGCTTGTGTAAAGTGTTCATTTTATGGTAGCTATGCATAGGAGTCCTTATAAAGTTTTGAGGTGGTCCTAATGATCTAAAATTACTCATGTTGAAGATGAGTCAAATTTTATATCTAATGGAAAATTGTGAATCCTTATAAGCATTTTGAAAACCTATAAAATATGGAAAAATTAAAGGATAAGGTCTAGTGTGAAGAGAATGTGATGAGCTTACATAGATCCTTAGCATGTTTTAAGGTCTTTTAACAAATATTAAGGTAACTCCCAATTTATTGTCCACTTGAAATCATGTATATTGCCTTCAAATGGTATTCACCCCATGGGAATAGTAATATTTTGACCCCTAGGAAACCATTAGAACATTATAAAAAGTAAAATTCATTCAAAATGGGTTTCATTATCACCATAATGTCATGATAGTGTGATTTCATATACAAAAGGGTTTTATTTTAGATGTAAAATGCTTTTATTCACCACAAAGGGGGCCCAGACGTGTGGAAAATGAATTTCCATATTCCATCCACCCATACTCCCTATTTGGATGAATTTTTTGGCTCCTTATTTCCTTCTTCCTACCCACTAATAGAATTTCAAGATTTTAAACCTAAAAAAATATAAGAAATTTGTGTTTTTAGGTGTTTTCAGGATTATACAGACCCATACAGTATGGTCATGGTTAGGAGAGGATAAAAATATTTAGAGGGAATTCATGGTATGCAGCAAAGAAGATAATCCATGAGTTTTGTATTCAAAGAAGCCAAAATTAATCCCTTCTCTCCATCACTCTTCTTGGCAAACTTGGATAGCCATTCAGGTTCTTACTTAGTATAGATAGGAGAGAGAAAATGGTGAATTGAGATATTTATTATAGGAAGGGGTTATAGTGTCCATAAAATACTTGTAATTATTTTTAATATTGATGACCCATGCTTTATGAAAAATATTTAATAACCTAAGTAGTCAAACTAGTCTTATGTATCTACACATAGTCAATCTTGGAATGGTTTTAGTACAATTCTTATTTGATTAATGAGATCAATGTTTTTATTTGTATTTTATAGGTTCTCATAGTCCATATACTTCATTCTATACCCCTAATTCATACGTGTGAGCTCATAGGAGAAAGAAACCTCTGATATATCATAAGTTATAGGTTATATGTAGTGGTTTCTTGATGTTGTAGAGAATTCAATGCATAAATATAGAATTAAGTAGTGGTTTGATGAGCTTATGGGCTTATTAGAAACATTTAGGTCATATTTGCCTTACTATAATAATGGAATCATCAATGATCCTTCAACTCTTTCAAGATCCTATCTTCAAATAGGTCTGCTTGTGTAATTTGACCTCCATTCTAAGTGAGAGCAAAGTGTTTCATAGTTGATGATTATTTAAGATAATTAGAGAACTATAGAGATATAACAGGTTTTTTACACATGTCGAGGATCTTGTATCTTGGAAAGAACAAGCTCATTATGACTCTCAAGACCAATAAATCATGAACTAACCTCTCAATGCTTTCATAGACCTTTGTTGTACACATGTGGAGGATCCCTTATCTTAGAAGGAATAAAATCATTATGAATTTCAAGACAAATAAATCATGAACTAACCTCCAAATGCTTTCATATAAATTTTTATCAAACATTAATATTTATTAGTATTATTTAAGGTTTTTATGAAAGCCTAGGCTTTATTTTTTTCCTTCAAGGTACCTAGTTAACCAACTCCAAGTGCCTAGAATTTTTGAGTACATAGATAGGGGTGTCTATGGTAAAAATAGGTGGTATTAAATGAGGGATAACAATCCAAATCTTCCCCCTCAGAAAATGACAATTATGTAGTGACCTTATTAGGCCATTTTCACTTCCTAACAAGCTTTAACTGTGAAACTCACATTCTTAGAGGACTGTATAATCAATGCCTATAGTTTTAAGCCTTTATGCCCAATATTAAGGAAAAAAATAAAGGTCAAATGTTGAAAAATACCATGGAAGGTCAATGAGGCTATGAGGAGGAGAAATCTCAATCAAGTTTAGACAGATGGTTGAATGCTAATAACAGGGTTTAAGAAGTCAAGTTCAAGCTTAACCTTCAAAGAAGTTTTTGAAAACCATCATCAACATTTGAACCTAGTAATAATCAAGAGAGGAATACATGATTTTAAAATTGAGATTCAATAAAATTCAACTTGGTCTCTAACATAGTATATAATCTCTCTTCTTGCTCATGTACCTATGTAAGAACACCCTTATTAGTCAAAGTACCCCTAATAACCACCTATAGAACTATATACATTCTTCATCAAACCTTAAATTTAGATTATATATGATCATCAAATAGATATATAAATAAAAGGGGTAGGACATATAGACTAAATTTTTTAGAAGTGAAGGAAACGTAAAGGGATAGTTGAATAAACTAACTCAGGCATACATAGTAAGCTAAGTACATCCAAGTCTACCTAGTCAGTTGGGGTGTCTAAGTAATTTGAATGAAAATGAAAAAAAATGTAAGGGTAACCCCAAGGTAATTTATTTAATATATAATTCTAAATATATCTAAAGGTATAATCAAGCTTGAGGGAGATGCCTGGTTTTGATTGGACATCCATGACACAGGCATGTGTGTATGATTGTGATGTGAGTATTGATAAAAAAGTTGAGGGAGACCTAATTAAAATGTTATTATGAAACCATGAGATCATATTACATGATATACCAACTATATAAATAGTAAATAAGGATATGAAATATTACTCAAGCCTCTATCAGTAACTGATCCAAACACTCAAACTAGGAAATGATGGACATGGTAGAACTACAAGAGATAAGGATAGATATGGGAATATAATTAATTGAAAAATATGAAAAAGGTTTATTTTATGTGGAAAAGGATGATAAAATTACATTTAATTCAATAATACACCAACAGGTGGCTCAAATCCTTGAGGCTCAGTTTAGTCCTATAAGGATTAGAACCCTTGTTAAGCCTCAAAACCCCTACTTCCTCCTTGTGGCATATTCAAAAACCCCAATTATAATTAAGACTATTTAAATACATATTATGATCATAAAATTTCTAAGTAATGTGTTTTATGAAGAGGAAGATAGGGAAATAGTTGATATGGTCTCATTACCCCTCTTGAGCTCCATCACCCAAGTCTACCATTTCAAGCTGCTAACTTAAATTCTCATATATTACATGGTAATATGAGTGGGGTCTAGTTTCCTTAATGGATTTTTAGGACCCTTATTAAATTAATATATAAGTTATAGAGAGTTTCATTCAATATCTCAACTAGATGTATGATCCTTAACATTGTTAACCCATCTAGAATGCTTAGTGAAGTCTTAAAGCCCACCTAATTTCACTGAAAGATCACCATACAAGGTGAATGGGACTAGGATGTATTAAGGATTTTTAAGGGGGTATATGTTATAAACATTCATGATGCTAAGTTTTCAATCTAAGGCATATATTATACAAACCATCATTGAGATTGTAGGCCACTAAAAACCTTTTTAAACCCTGATAAGGACCCGATGAAGCAATTTTACCACTAAATGATTTAAAATGAGGTATTTTAGTTTTTAAATGTTCTTGATTGTCTTCTTAGGTCACATGGACACCCAAATGAGCCACTGGTTGGCATGTGTATAGTATATAGTGCATAGATTAGGCCTAGAGAGAATTGATACATGCCTAGAAAGGAATCTTATAGGCCTATGTACAATAAATTGAAGAAAGTATAAATGTTTTACATAATTATGAATATTTAAAGATATAAAGAGGTCAATAATACTACAAAATGACCACCTATAGGGGTTTCCACATATTATGAACACCTACAAACATGCTTAAGTACCTATTTAGTTGATTATGTATGCATGAAAATGAAGATAGTAGATTAAACAAGACAATAAATGTGACCCAAGGAATCTAGGGTGGTAGGTTCCATACACTCAGAGGTGGTCTAGTGCTCAAGAAACTCCTTTTTTAAGGCATAACATAGAAATAATGTCATTAGGTCTATTGGCCTCACACCCTCCTCAAAGCATTACTACTTAGAGAATAAATTAAAATGATAAGAAAGGGTTGATATGACATAATAAAACATGGAAGTGTATTCAAGTAGTTATATATGTGCAAGGAACATTATATTGTAGAGGAGAGCTCAAAATTGGCCATTTTGGCCTAAAACTACCTTGAGAGAGAACAAAATGGAAACCAATCTCCTGAGGAACACCTTCTTGTGCTTAGAACTATACGAAGGATATAAATGGAGTCATGAGAATGTGGGGAAGGTTGAGGAGCATTATTTAATATAATTTAGTGGAATTATTTAATAGGTTCAAGACCTAATCTTTGTGAACTATTGTTAAGAGTATAAATCTCCCTAAATATCTATAAAACCCTAATATAAGCTCAATGTGTAGTATATTGATAAATTTGTACTTATATATATTTAATTGACTTATGAAACACCTAAAATACCTTTTTCACTATAATAAGGTCCTAGTCCTAGGATTGTTTTGTATAAACAACTATATGGATGCATTAAAACCCTATTTTTTTCAAGTTTTAATGATGATTTCAAGGTACATAGATAGATCAATAGTTAAATATGATTTATGAGGATAGTGTGAAGTGTATTACACCATATTACATCATAAAAAATTCTTCATTCCTCTTGAAAATGATTCTATAGGCATACACTAAAGAGTCAATCTAGAAGTGCTAGTGAGAGGTGACCTAGTCACCTAAATGAGTAAGACTTGCATGTTCATGATGATTAAAATGAATATTCCATGGTGTGAAATGTGTTATTAGACATGAAACATAATAATTTACTTTTTCATAATTTTTATTCAAGTCTCACGGTCATTCAAGTAGTTAACACTGAGTGACTAGGCTTAGTTGCCTAATAGGCCAACTTAGTCAACTAAAAGAGATGCCTATTAGTTTGGAGGGATTATAAGAGAGTAATTTAAGGGTTATAAACATACTTAAAATTACCTCATGGAGGTGAGTAGGAAATTTTCATATACATTATGGAGGATGAGCCAATTTTTCAATCCTTATTGACATGTAAGAGAAAAGTAGGCTACTTAATGTTTCATGGAGGCCATGATGGACCAAATTCTACATTTATAACTATAAAAAATATATTTGAACAAATGGGAATAATAACTATATTAATATATTAAACCAATATTTAAGGATACTATACTAGACCATTTCTTATGACATACTCTCATTGAAAGCCATCATGTAGTCAAGGCAATGCATGGAGAGATCATGGAGTTGTTAATTATGCATGTCATAAACATTTGTTGATTAAATAAGTATAATCATGACATATTATCCCAACTTAAATTATATATTATTCCTCCCTTTCCCCTTATTTTTATATAAATTTAGAATAAAAATCCATCACAACCATCCCTCAGTAGGGTATGAAGAAACTCTACCCAAATTGTACCTTGTAAACATTTTAAATGAATATAAATACCATTTCATATTATATTTTTATATTAATGTCTTATATACTTATTATTTTTCATAATTTTTAAGTTTTATCTTCCCTTGAAGGTCCTTTTTCTCACCTTGTTACTAGGATAATGTCCTAGATAGGTCATATGATGTGTGGAAATGCTAACGACTATGATTAAAGTGAAATCTGGTTGGTAGTGTGTTAGATCAGACCTCTCCCATCACATAAAAGTTGAATCCATATAAAATAACATTAATGTGATTTAATAATGTGTATGAGTCTCTTGAATAACATGTTCTAGTTACTAGTCCTTGTTTGATTCAGAAGTGTTGTTGAAGGGTCAATTAGAGTGGATAAAATATTATTGGTGCATCACCTCCTTTAGCTTAAGTTTTTAATCATGCATTTATTTATGTATTTTAATCATAAATTTATTATATTTGAGAAATATATCCATAGATGATGCATGAAGAGAGATAACTCCAAAAATGGAGGTTCACGTCATCAACTATGGTACCCATACCTTGAGGTGATCCCATTATAACATATACCTCAAGGGTAAAATATAGATTGATAACATGTAATATAATAAAAATACACTAATAATAATTAAATAAATTCATAAAGGTGATGAACTCATACACAACATCCCCAAACCTCCTAGAGTTTAACCTGGGCTCTGATACCAATATTTCATGCTCATTTTTTTTCAAAGATGTGAATGAACACATGATTAATAAAAATGCATCAATGATTATGGATAAAAATATAATTAAATATAAAAATTAAAAAATGTCTAAAATTATAACAAAGTATCCTATAATTACTAAAAGGCTCATATAGGCATAATCCATTAATTTAGAATCCCAATGTATTAATTCATTTGGCTATGCACTCAATCCATTCACCTAAATTATTTATGCCCAATTGAAACTGAGATAGTGATAAAATTTAAATTAAGATAATTATTAAATATTTAGGCTCCACATGTTCAATTTAGTAGGCTATATCATCACATTCACTTACCTTCAGTTCTTTATGCCACTCTTGCCACCTATCAACTCTCAAGAGAATGTATGAAAGGCTTCACATGGAAATATTTTTCCTATTGATTCCTTAAAAGTCTATAAGGATACAAAAAAAAGTCTTGGGCATATGGAGTATTAGGATTTTTCCATTCAGTAACATCCTACTATCCCATTGGCCCATAAACGCTGATCTTAGTAGGGTCACCTTTGAAGTCATACAGTAGAAATTTTTTTCCATGTGGTAGCATCCTACTCATTTACTTCCCCACATGACTTATTCCTAGTAAAAACATTTCCAGGATAGTAGGTCCCTAATATTATGCAACATTGTAACATCCCATGAGTCTATTTTCTTAGAGGCATCACTCCCTATACATCCCTATCTGGGATCACAAGTCACCAAGATGATGCCATATGAAAACATCCCTCTCCACTCACCTAGAGGTTTTGTACTGTGTACAATCTTACCTAGTATTTTAGGTCACTAAGATGATTCCATCTGGAAAGATCATGTGGTCTCTCTATCTTGGAGGCCTTACAAACTATATAATCTTTCTTAAAACTGGAGGACATTTGGATGATGCAACATGGAAACATCCCATGAGCCCACTAGACTAATACTGATAGTACCAATGACCATGTTGATGTCAATTTTGGGTTAGCATAAGGATGACATGAGGATTCTCTAAAACACTTTGAGAAGTCATCAAAATGACTAATGCAAAAATGAGGATAAAATACCTAGGATGTAATTTGATAAAGGTAAAATATGTTAAAGACCCATCTACGAGGTAATTAAGGAAGGTCCAAGTTGATGAATTTAGATGATGAGGATAACTTGGATAATTCAAAGGTATAATGATGACTAATTAAAGTTGAAACCCAAACCCAAAGTAATAAAATGGTTAAGGTATAAATCTTCCATAAGTCTCAACATAAAAATGCCTAAGACATAATCAAGCAGATGAAATAACCATAAGTGAAGCCCAAGAAAAATAACACTAAGGCAATGAAGGGAAAACAAAACCATAATATATGAATATTGATTCAATAAAACCATAATCAAACACTTTAAGCAAAGCACAATAAATAGATAAGGTTAAACTATAAATTCAATCAACCGACATAACAAGTTTGAATATAAAATTATAAATTGAAACTAGACTAATACACCCATTGGTTTAGTTGATTAATAAGATATTGACAGGAAAATCAATCAGGAATAAACAGTTCTTTACTATAGTGCAACCCAAGAATCAACTAGTCTACTAATCCTAACAAGGTTTTTAGGATATTATAGAGACCCATTCTAATTGTCTAGTATATTTTAGCTTGAGATCCTACTTAAAAAATATCCTTATTTTCTTAAGATGGCCTTGAAGTAGGAAAATTCTAATGCAAGAAACTTATGAAAATCTTAAATTATGAATTTTTACATAAAACATTCCTTACTAGAATACAATGAATTATCTCACATATTTTATTAGACAAGTCATAAGGCCAAGAGATTCCTTAACAAATGACTTCTCCCAAGGATATCTATATAATAGTCATAATCAATTGACACTCTTTTTATGGAAAGGATTTACACAAGACAACTTAGTCTTAAATAATAAGTCAATACTAAACCAATATTGACATTGGTTTAAGTGACCTATTAGGAAATCACAAGATATGCTCAACCTTAAGAGTTGAATGGTCTTGATTATTACAAGGATTTATTTAGTTAAAACCACTTGGTTACCTTTTATTGTTAAATCCTATGCAGAAGAACTCAACTTAGTTACCATTATTTATTAATATAAGTTCATTTTAAAATATGAAATTACTAAGGAAGCTTACTCAATAATTTAGAAGCCAACTAGATTTAGACTAGCTAATCATAATCCATATTATGAATGGGTTGACCTAATAAATTGTTTGAAATTTATCATGATGATGTCATCATCATGTCATGGAGATGCTCTGGTAAGTGGATGAAGTACCTTGATAGTTTATGTGACAATGACAAAGTGTGTATGTGTTTGTTCTTGTATGCTTAAAGGTGGCTTAGTTGATCTTCAAATTTTAATTGATTAGATGTGTTCAAGGTTTAGTATGGTGATTTGAGCATGTTAAAGAGGTCCATAAGATGTTATATATGCTTGGAGAAATGGTGTACATAAGTGGAATTCACCTGGCTGATCATAATTATCATCTAGACACTTTGGATCCAATGGTAGAAAATTTGAGTTGGCAGTTTGATGACATCACCATTTCCATGTGGGAAGGAGTCAAGGGGAGCTAGTCATATGGTTGTGATCATTGTAGTCCCTAGTTTTTTTGCACTAAATATTAAATCATTAATTGAATAAATATTAAATATATGAGGGTAAAAATTTGGCTTCTCAAATAAATTTCATTGTTTTCCCATGGCCAAATTTATGAAGTGGCAAGAAAGAGTTGAGTAAGTATGTTGATGAGGTCAATTCTCACACATGTGGATGATTTAGGAGAAATTGATAATATGGGTTTATTTAGTTTTGGACCTATTTTGTTTATGATAATTTATATATAATGTGATATGCTATGTCAAATGATATCCATATGCAAAATTGGGCTCGCAAGTAATATGACTATGTTTTCCTATACATGGTCAGTTTTGAAATGAGGAAAAAAGAGTCGACTAAGAATTTTTATGGTGTCATATATTGCATGTGTGAATGTTTCAAGAGAAAATAATCATATGCATTTTTTCATTTTTTAGCATAAATGATTTTTTCTAAATTTGAGATCATGTGCTAAAGTGCAACACAAGTTATGGATGCTCAAATTTGGCCTCTAAAGCATATTCGGACATAGTTGTCTATGTGAAAGTTTTTTAAGGAACTTTAATGGAATTATATCTCACACATGTGAGTGTTCCATGAGCAGTGTGTCACATGGTTATATTATCCTATGTAAGGATATCATCTGGCCCAAATTTGAGGTCCTGCATTGAATCATAGAATAAGTTATTGAGGTGTAAAAATGTCTACTCATATATATTGAAATGGTCCCCATAGTCATTTTTGACTGTGTTAAAGCATGATCAAGATCAATGGTGCACATTGCCTCCATAGAGTTAGGAAGTAGTGAGATGAAGATAGGTGTATGATGTTTAATGGATTATCAAAGGTACATGATAATGATTCAATAATAAATGGGCATTCATATAGTTGATTGAATGGTGATCATTAATCATTAAAGTCTTGACTAATTTGCAAAGATTGACAGAGCATGTTGAGTCAAAGTTCCTAGATTTCATGAGATGAGGTCAAATGCCAGATGTTTAATGTTTATCTTTGGTGGTCGATGAAATAAATATCAGATAATATCAATAGTGTGAGATTGATTTTGAGCTAAGAGTTCATGAGATTCGAGATTAGTATCTGAAGGTTAATTGTGACTATTTGTAATTGAATATTTGAAATTGTGAAGGAAAGACCAATGTCTATTTTTTGGACCATAACTTTAGATAGAATTCAATTTTTTTATTGCAGATAAAATTAAAGTGGTAGATTACTCTAATGTGCATATATATATATATATATATATATATATATATATATATATATATATATATATATATATATATATATATATATATATATATATATATTGATTAGAATGTTTTAAAGTGTGTACAGATAAAGTTATTGAGCTCCAAATTTTACTATGTTTTTATATATGTTATGCAAGTGACCGAAGAAGAATATTCGAGCTCATGTAATTGCTATTTTTTATGTTTCATGGTGAATTGGATATTAGGGAATGTTGTAGACTCCATGGGGATGCTCTATGAGTATTTTAGAGTAGTGATCAATCTATCTTGAGTATGAATAATTCTTAAGAAGTTGATTATATGTTCGGTAATGGTACTTCTAAGTATAAGGTCTTAGTTTGAGTTGATTGAGCATACAGAGAGGTAAGCTAAAGTGACTATGATATTTTGAGGATGTATTAGGGGACATAAGGAGTAGACCTATGTATTTGTAAATGGTCTTGTGTTTCTAATTTTCTCTAAGATATATAAAAAAAGGTGAATGGGTCTCCAGAGGACCTAAAAGTGACTTATGGATTATTTTTGAAGGGGATTGTGCTTAAGTGTGACCCATATGAGATGCCTTAAAGGTGAAGGCATGTTTTATGGCCAACAAGGAAATATTGAGATCTTCATTAATTCATTATTGATCTATATATAGTGAAATAAAATATGTTGATTATTAGATTTTAATGTGGAAGATTTGAGAGAGTTGAATAATGAAGGAAAATAGAGGAGAGTGTGAATGCCCAACTATTGGGTTGATGAGTAGAGAAGACTAAATACTATGTGTATGATATATAGGTCATGTTTTTGATGAAAGTATAGTGTTTTTTCAATTTGAATTTATGTGAAGAGATTTTAGTGTGCATATGAGGATTATTTGAGTGAAGGAGAGAGATTTTAGCATGTCTATGTGAGAGGCTTGTTTGAGAAATAGAGTGAGTTTGTGCAATTGTTAGATAATCAAGAGGTCCATCATCAGGTATTAAAGACATCAGTTCTAAGGTGGAAGTATTATGTCTAAGGAGGTCTAAAGGACTTTATCTTCCTTAGAGGTAGTTCTTCCTTATGAAATAAAGGTTCACTAAAAACCTTTGATCATAAAGACTTGGTCAAGGTTGTAGGTCAGAAAGACTTGATCAATCTCTTATTTATGATCATCTTATAAGATAGTAGTCCATGTGTTTTTAGGCTTGAGAGTGGGTTTTATTCCCCAAGAGGGTTTCCCATGTAGACCTTGTGTTATGTATGTGATATTACATTATGTTTATTGTTCAATGCTATGGATAATTTGTATGATTTACGAATACTTCTATTGAATTCTTCAATATTTATAAAGGTTTGTAAATTGAATTAGATTATTTTCCACCACTGATTCAACCCCCCTCTCAATGGATTTTACCTCTAACATAAATTTCTTGAAATCAACATATATTATATCATAATATTCCAATTATAGGAAAAATATATCACATGCCTTAACATAAGACTCATTATTCATATATATACATATGGTTTATTTAGGTTAATATCATTAGAAGTAGCATAATATGTAATGCATAGAATAACCATAGAATATAAAACTAAGGATATAATGTATGTATTAAGGCTATTGATTGTCAAAAATTAGTCATGGATATACAAGAATCCACAAGGATTCAATTTTAAACAATGATCCATATCAAGGAGGCCTATTATACTAAATAATAAGTAGGCCATAAAATATTTCTTTGTAGTAACAATTAGTACATTCAGCTAGTGAAATATATAATATAGTGGCCCACACACAACCCATAATCTATTATTAAATCATAAATACAAAAGGTTCAATTGAGAATAATCATTCCTTGGATTCCATATAGTTGTTGAAGGTAGAAAAACATGAGTAGAATACAACTGAAGACAAGCTCCTCTTCTCTTTGAGTAAAACTTTGGAAAAATGAAGGTGGGATCACCTCCTAACCTTTTACCATCATCTATAAATTACTCTAGTCACCCTAAATCAATAATCCTAAATCTCTATACATGTTCACATCATGGTATAAGTTTAATAAATAAAAATGACAATCAAGATGTCTTGGGGTCAAGGAAACATCTACTCATAAGGTGAAAATCCAAGCATCTCTAAGTCATGAGTTTACCAACCTTATATATATGTTTAGAAATAAAAATACACAAGAGATAACAAAATAAGGATAAATTTTTTTATGATTATGGCTAATAAAATATGTTATAAAATTGGTCATGATGGGGCTTGGGCAATCTACCATCATGTCCAACATGAGAGGCCTAACCCTTCTTCCATCATGAAGAATGTAGACTTCCAAAAAAATATAATCCATTCATGGTAAAACCTTTCTCTCAAGGAAAACATAAGTATTAAAAAATAAGGCTATCATGGAGGAATATCTAAAGTCTAAATTCTTACACAAGGATTAAAAAACTATAGGGTAAGTCAATCACAACCATAGAGAAATAAATAAGAAAATAAGTAATAGAAATAATAATTATAGAATAACATGAACTTAATTTAGTTAAATAGAAAGATACTTAAGTCATAATAAACCTACCAAATGATATATGACCTTCCATGGATCTTTTCTATAGGTTATAACTAGTTGAGACTCTCCCTCTCCAGGATCTATTCTTGTTTATTCTTATTTACCTTTGTTCTAAGGGTGGAAAAAAATTCCTAAAACTCTAAACCCAAAATATAAAAAACCAATTTTATTATAGATATACCTTCCTCAAATATTCATTCTCTTCTTATTATAACTCAATTAAAACATATGTATGATCTTCCTTTCAATTACCCAACCACTCTTTTATTCAACCCATGTATTCTTAATGGAGATATCTTTACCAGTCCATAATTGAATATTGGTGGATCTTATAAAGATATATGGTTGATTATAATATTAACCCAATGATTCCCCCTAGTTGAAGGTAGGGGCCAATTAAATACTAGCATGTAAACTAGCCACTAGACAATGTAGACATTGGTTTACTTTATCTAATGCATTGACATTGAGAAGATCAAAGGTGGTTTTACAAACCTAATCAAGATTATAATAAATTGATATAGAGAAGGCTAAAGGGTTAATGCAACATCCCACTAGGATTAAATAAGGTTATGAAAAGGTTAAGGTTATGTCACATCACACATGATGTAATAATGCCTGACATAGTCTTGCACACTTATTGCACCCATAAAATCCACTATCCTAATAGCCAAAGATTGAAATAATATCATTATATATCATTCAATTTAAATAAACATAATTAACTTAATAAATAACTCACAAGTTCATGAAGTGATATTCATGTAACACCTAAGACATATATAATTCCAATTACCACTTTAGGAACTAATTCAAGAATTTCTTAGCTAATTACTAAAATTTGCATGAATCACCAACATTTCAATAAACATCACCAAGGGAGTATCATCATTTATTTACATAATCACCTTTTTTTCTCATGAGGAACCTTACAGCTTGATATTATTTGACAAAATTCTTAAAACATATTGATTGATAATTATTTGTCAAAATTCCTCAAAGATGTTTGACTATAAATTATTTGAAAAAATTCTTAAAATATACTAATTCATATGGTTTTTGAAAATGCCTCAAGGATGTTTGGCTTGTAATTGATTACAAAAATCCTTTAAAGACATTGGTTTCTATGTGGTTGTCCAAATGCCTCAAAGATGTTCAGATGAAAATTATTTGACAAAATGCTTTAAAAAATTGATTTCTAATGGTTTATCAAAATGTATCAAGGATGTTTGGATAGAAATTATTTTTAAAAATTATTCAAATACATTGGTTATAACATTTTTTTCATAAATTCATCAAAGATGATTGGCCAAAAATTGTTTGACAAAATGCATAAAAGACATTGATTGGTAATGGTTCATAAAAGTGCCTCAAGGATATTTGGATAAAAATTGTTTGATAGAAATAATTTAAATACATTGGTTGCTACAAGTTTATCAAAATTCCTCAAAGGTTTTTGGCTAGAGATGATTTGAAAAAAAATTAAAAGGCATTGATTTCTAATGGTTTGTCAAAATGCCTCAAGCATGTCTGGTTGGGAATTGTTTGATTAAATTATTAAAAGAAATTTGTTGTTAAATGTATGTCAGAATGCCTCAAAAATGATTGGCTAGAAATTATTTGAAAAATTTCCTCAAATAATTTGGTTACTATTTTTTTCAAAAACATTCAATAACATTGGGTTGACACATGGATATAAAAATTTAGATAGATCTAAATGATTAAGAGAATTATTGGTTTAATTTTGTGAAGTATGACTATATCAAATTTGAGTGGCCATATCTTCATGAATGTTGATAAGAATATATTACTTAGTGTGTTATTTTGATGGTTGGAGCAAATAGGTGTAACCATGTTTTTTATGCATGAAATAATTAGTTATATTTTGATATGATGATTTATCAATCATTAAAATATATTCACTTCCTATGAATTTTATTGGATGAGAGTGTACTGTATAAGATCTATTAAGTCATACAATGTTATTTATGTACACTTAGCAATGATTGGTTTTTTCACTTATTATAGAGTGGTCTTTGAAAACTAAAATTACTCCTTATTTGCATAATTAATATTTTTTTAAAAATGTATTCTAATGGATCTAATAATTAATATTTTTTTATTTCATTTAGCTATACTAAATATGCTATATTTGGTAAGGGTAAATATGGAGTATGGTGGATTCAATACACCTTGCATATGTTAACCACGGGATCACATGATTATGTCACATTAATCATTGACTGCGATAAATCCTAGCATGTATTGAATGTTGATAATGACTATAAACACTTAGTTATGCATATTTTTTCAATGTGTTAGAATGAAGGAATTAATTTAATGAATTAAATGATTATATGTTTATGAATGTTGGAAGGAATTTATTACTATATTGTGTCATTTAGTTGGTTGTAGAGAAACTAGATTAGATGTACCTTTTTGTATGATAAAATAATTTTTATTATTATAACTCTTGAGTAATTATTTTTAGAATATCCATTGAATATTGGGACATGTTACTTCTTATGCACTATATTTTATGAATTAGTAGGGTGATCTTGTATCTTATAGTTTTTTCTTAGATCTATAAAGTCACTTAGTGATTGTAGATAAATGAGAACTATGCACATCATGTTAAATTTGGTTGTTCCAAAGGATTATTTAGTTGCACTAATTGATTTGAAAACTACGTTATGTTGGTACACTAGTGTGTTGAAACTAGTAAGACCTTTAAAATTAATCAGGCCAATAACTTATCATGCAATGATTAATATTATTGTAAATAATTATATGAATATGGCTTGTATACTCCAATGTATGAATATAATTAATATTTTATAAATAAAAAATAAAAATAAAAATAACATCTTGAATCATATTTAACATAAAGGTTTAAATTATTGGCAAAGTTTTTCTCTAATACCTTCTTTTATTGTGAAGACTACCAAAACCTACTTTGCTTAATATAGAATTTAATGCATTAGTCATTTACCTTAATGGGATCAAACATTTATAACATTATGTTGACTTGCATTTTTAAAATATTCTATTGTAGGCATTGATTCATCTTAAAAATAGTCCTTGTTTATTGTGTTTGAATGTGAAAATTCCCCTTGGATGCTCTCAACATGTCTATATTATAATAATAATATATTAATTTTGTAATGTATTGCTAACTAGTTAGTGCACAAAAGTTAAGGTTATTGTTATAATCTATCAATTTATTTTTTGACTTAATTTGAAACACCTTTATTGTAATAACTTATGAAATATGTTTCATTATGGTAAAATCCAACAACTGTGAAATAATGTAATAAACTTAATGTACTTTTGTTGGCATATTTTTATGTTATGGATGTTTATTGTTGTTGTATTGTTGGATGTTATATTCCATATAATATTTGAGAGTGTGGGCATTTGGTTATGGTTAATATATATAGTTAACTTGAAAATATATATTCATTATTATATTTATGGATTATATGTAATGATTTAGTGAATCTATATCTTATAGTTATTTGTCTATACACCAACTATTAATATGAATTTTGTCTCTTATTGTCATGCAAGAAAAAATTAAGTTGACCCTTATAATGAATAAATTATAAGATTGTCTGGTGTATGAAATATATTTTATTTGATGTCTATTGATTTTAGTACCTTTCCATTCATTATTAGTTAGCTCAATATGCTTTATTGAAACTCTAGATTGATTGGAAGTTAGGTACCATTGGATATTTTCATAATTCAAAAGTAGACTTGAATTCCACTTTTAGGTCTAAGCTGATCTAAGGTAAAAAAATTAATAAAATCTCAATAGTATTTTAATAATAATATTATGAATGACATATAAATAAGAAATTCTAGTTAAGAATCTTAGATATTTTAAGCAAGTGGACTAAGTAAAATCCACAAACCTTGAAGTTGTTAATAAAAATGGGCATTTAAAATGAATATTTAGTTAGATAGTTATCATTAAAATGTTCTACAGTAATAGCAACTCAATGAAAAACATATGGCTTTAAGAAAGGAATTTTAAAATTCCTTCATGAATAATCTATGAAATTAGTGAGGTCCTTTAAGGGTGATACTATGGAGACTAATTTTGGGTCATAGATCATGGATTAGTAATACTTTATGAAAAACATGGTCAATGAGATAATTATACTGTTGAATATACTTAATTAAAGTAATAATATAATTTTATATACTTTATGGTATAGCTATGAATTTAAATTAAAAAAACATGAGTGAGTATTATGGTACTTGATCATGGCTTGTTACATTGTGGTATTAGATCCAAGGTTCAAACACATGGTTTAATGTTATCATTTACTACACCATGATGTATAATGTTGAGAATTTTTTTTTGAATATATAAATAAATTAAATTAAAAATGAGACATATTTAGTTAAAATTATTTATAATGGACAAATATCCTTTTAGGGTTATACTTAAAAACCTATATGGGAACATACAAGTGTAGTGGATAATGTCTTCACCTTGTGTAAGGACTAGAGATACAATTTAGGCCACTTTGATTTTGTCTAACTTTTTGGAAAACAAATTTTGTATCCTTTTGTAAGTAAGACAATTTTATATCAAAATTATTTTGAATTTTATGATGATGGCACCCAATTATATGGGATGTGAATGAGTTTTGTTATCATTTTTCAAAGATAATTTATTTTAAGATAGAGGCAATATTAACCCTAAGTAGGTGTACCTTTTATTTGTTGCACATGTTTATGATAGGAGTATTTAATTAAATTATAAATTTCATACTAACTTTCCTAAACTATACTACAATAGCCTCTAAGAAGTCATTTATTCTATTTAATATTTTTTGGTGTTAATAATTATGAAGTAATAGTGTATGAAGATACTTATATTGAAACCATTACTTGATGTGTAATTTTGATTAGTATATTTTTGTATTGTATTAAGACATACCTTGATAATATTATAGTGCCTTAGCACATGAGTTTGGTAAACTTGCATATAAAAATTGTATGGGATATGTCTAAAATTATTTAATGATATTTTATTGGTAGTTTTATTTTTCATATTGAATTTATTATGCTGATGAATCAATTTTTGAGGACATTCATAAAGGATGTTATGGTTATTTAAATTATTATAGATGTATTGCTATGTATAGTTACTTTAATTATCATGATTGGTTCATGAGTCATCCTCCATGTTATAGAGAAATGAGTAATAAAAGGTAAGAAGCCATGGTATAAATTAATAACTATTAGTTAACATCTAAGATGATGTATTTAACAGAGATTATGGGTGTCTATAGATGAGACTCAACAATTATTGATTACAATAATGAAAGTTTGGCCAAATTAATGTTATAGTTTAATATATTATCTTCACATTATACCATTGAAAATCACGTGCATATGATGTCATGGTAGATAAAATGTGTATTCCATAGTTTGTATGACTACTACATATGATAGATAATGTACAACAAATTATTATGATATCCCCATCTGACCCTTTGTGAAGGGAAGAGTCACTCCCGTTTCAAGGGAGATGTATAGTGAATCATTTATATTAGGGAGATTAGGTTAGAGGAAATGTTATTAAAATGAACTAATAAACATTTATTACATCAATTTTTTGTGTGACATTCTATAATAGATAATGGTAGTTTCATATCATTAAATAGTTGTTGATAACATAGTTTTTTTGTTTAGTAGTGGTTGATAACATAGTTATATTATCCCATAATGGTTTATTTCATTGTTTTCATATTGAATACTATTGAACTCATTAAATAGTAATGCTATAAAACCTACTTTAAACTATTATAAGTATGAAAATTGACCACATTATATGATTTGGTAAATCCAGTTGAGGTTGTAACATTGAAGAGATTTTATTATAATTTTTACTAGTAAATGGATGCATTTATTTATATATATGTTAAGTTGTTCATTGTTGAAACACTAGTTGAGAGTATACTATTAAATATACATTTATGTACCATTGCATACTCCTATGGTATGCACCTCTTTGTGATCAATTATTGTTATATTAATGTAGTATTATGTGTAATGAAGACTATTGTAGAGGATGTCTCAAATTATGTATAGCAGAATGAGGTTGTGTGAATGTCTATGCAGTATAAACATGTAACTAACTAGAATACTTAATATTTTATTAATCCAATTTCTAATAAAAAAATTAGTCAAATATTGTAAGGGAAATTGTAAAAAAAATTGGTTGAATATACAGAAATTAAGTTGTTTAAAGATGAAACTTATTGGTTTCCATTGATAAGAAGTCAAATGGAAGGGATGCAACCAAAATTTGAAAATTAAAGCTCCAAAATTACTCTATGATCAACAGTAAAGTAAGAAAATTTTCTTAATTTTTTTTTTATCTTTCTAATCAATCTTAAGTTGACCAAGTCATCCAGACAATGTCTTTCTCAAGGGTAGAGGATGTTACATCCATTTTTTCTAATAAAGGAACCTATCGATAATCAACATCATAAAACATAGATAATACTATTTATTACATGATCAAAGATCAATGTATGGATATAATTGTTATGTTTAGGTTCCTTTTTATTATGTTTAACTAATAGATATATTGAATAATTTATTTTGATGTTTTTCTTGTTGATATTTTCATGATTAGTTGTATCTTCTATAATGTTTTTATTTTTATTTTTATTGTGTAAATACCTATTACAAATTGTAGAGAAGTGTTCTTTACTTTTTCATGTTGAACCTCTTTATCTTTATTATGTAGTCATCATTAGCATGTAGTTGATTGTGCTTGTACAACTATAAATAATATCTTATGGTTAAGCTTCAAACAAGAGAATCTAAAACCAAGTAAGCAACCAAGTCTTTGAATATCATTAAGGATGGGACTATTTTATCTAATTACTATATAAATCTTGATTAGTGTTACTAGTACTTAGAGAGTCCATTTTACAATTATTATCTATGTATTATCATGTGGATTCTTAGTTGAGGAATGTTTTGTTATTTGTGTTAATATTTATATCCTATGGTGAATAAATATGTTGTGATTGAATTAATACGTAGGGTGTGACATTATAGTTAATGTATTGATTCAAATTAATATTGGTTTAGACCTAAGTTAATCTCAATTTGATAATTATGTTTTTTTCTCTTATAGTCATGGTTGAGACATAAACGTTATAGAGTTAACCATGATGTTTTATGGTTAATGGGATTCCATCATTGACACTAGGTCAAATGTGCCTCTTAAGTATCATATTTTTCCAACTTTAAATGGGTTACTATTAATATGTGAATAGAATGAAACTAGGGAATATTATTTCATAAACATATTTATCATTAATAAAGGTGTGAAGGGATTACGGCATAAAAATCAAATAATATAGCTTATTTCATGGGGTTTGAATTAAAATCCCTACTTGGTAAAAGGATTAATTTAAAAAAAATATTAACCACCATTGAACCATGCATTATAGCCATTTATTCAAAAAAAAATATTTTTATCAATTGCCTCCATTCTATCTAATGTGGTGCATTAAGATTTAAATGATATTTTCCTTGATCTTGGTAAAAATATGATTAGGGTTTGAATTCATGGCATTCCATTGGAATTAAGACAAATCATATGGATGTGTAGATAATTGTAGTGCGGTAATGGTAGATACTGGAACTTGGGAGAGTAAAATAAATGACATATGTGAGTTGGGGTAGTTGTTGGGCAAAAACCATGAAAGAATGTAGATTTGTTCTAGCCAATCAATGTCAAGGAAAGGAAATGCAAAACAAAACATGGTTTATTTACATGCATGTTATTTATCTAATTTTCTAAAGCTGTTATACATTAATTTTCTATAGTAATCATGGTTATACTAGTTAAGAATAAACTCCCCTATGCGTCCCAGGTTGTGTGAATTATAACCAATGTCATGGCTAGGGTTAACTTCACTGTAATTAGGCTTCTCCTATTATATGGTCTCTATTATTAATTGTCATGATTCATTATGGTTGTTGAATGATTTATGTAATAAAATATCTTTAATCCTAATAAATATTATATAAATATGTTTGAATATAGTCATAAACATTTATATTAAATACTATTACTAGTATTTTCTTGCCAATGTTTGAAAACATTGATAAGTTTTAGTGGATCATATTGTTCTCTTCTATGCAATATTATAATATTGTGAAATATACTCCATTATAGCTAGAGGCATTTATTCCTTATTCCTTATTTTGTCCCTTGTTTGATGTTGGAAGACTATAAGAGATTGCTCTATGAAGGTATATGTTGGTTAATTTAGTTGATTAAAAAAGAATAGGCAAACCATTAGGTTGGTTGTAGCATGTTTTCCTTAGTGTGATATTGATTTGAATACTATCCTAATATTAGAATGATTTTATTTCCTTTGGTTTGAATTTTATCTTGTATATATGGGCATTATTTTGGATTCATACCTTATTTAATTGTCTAGAAATTGTTTGACACAATGTTTAAAAGATAATGATTTCTAATTGTGTGTCAAAATGCCTCAAAGATATTTGAATTGAATTTTTTTGATAAAATGCTTAAAATACATTTATTATTTATGGTTTCTCAAAATTCCTCAAGGATATTTACATGTAAATTGTTTGGAAAAATGATTTAAAGATGTTGGTTGCTACATGTTTATAAAAATGCCTCAAAGATGTTTGGGTGGAAATTATTTGACAAAATGCTTAAAACACATTGAATGTTTATGGTTTTTCATAATGTCTCAAATATGTCTGGCTGAAAATTGTTTGAAAATTTTATTAAAAATCTTTGATTGCTAATGGTTTGTCAAAATGCCTTAGGGATGTTTGGCTGGGAATTATTTTATTAAATTCTTTAAATACATTGGTGCCTCTATTGGAATATTATTATGTTTTGAGTGTTAATTACTATTGTAAATTTAGTTGTTTTATTTCATACAATAGATGAGTGTGTGGGAATTTGATTATGGGTAATCCATCTAGTAACCTTGAAAAAATATATATTCATTATTGTAATAATTGATTTTGTGTAATGATGTAGTGAATTTAACTCATCCTATTTATTTGGCTATGTGTTAATTAATAATATGAAACGCATCCCTTTTTAACATGTAATAACAATAATAAGGTTTCCCTTTTAAAGAAAAAAGTGTAAGATGCTTAGGTGTTTGAGTTATATTATATTTGAGGTTTATTGATTTTATTTTGCTTTCTATTCATGAATAATTGGATCAATATTCTTTGTTAAAACTATGAATTTGTTGAAATTTAGGGACCATTTGATGTTATACTAATGTAGCATAAGAATTGAATTCCACTTTTAAGTCTAATATAACCTAAGGTAGCAAAAGGGATCAATAAACTTTTAATGACTTTAATATTAATATAATGAATGACATATAGTGAACAAAGACCCATTAAAACCCTTTTATATTTTAAGCAAGTGGACTAAGTGAAACCCACATCCCTTAAACTTGTTAATAAGAATGGGAATTTAAAAATGAGGCTTATTTAGATGGTTATCCTTAAAAAATTATAGAGTATTAGGAACTTGATGCACAACATAGGGTTCTAACAAAGGCATGTTAAAATACCTTCATGACTAATCTATTGAGTAGGTGACATGATTTAAGGATTCTATGATCAAAACTAATTTTAGAGCATAGATCATGTATTTGTAGGAATTTATGAAAAACATGGTCAATAAGATAATTCTAATTTTACATATAATTCATTAGAAAAATAATATAATTTTACATACTTCATGAAATACATGGAAATTTAAACTAAACAAATCTAGTGAGTTTTCTAGTACCTAATTAGGGGTTATTTCATTTAATGCCTAAAAATAAGTAACACCATTTTATTATATCTACATAATCCTATTTTTAGATAAATAGTTACCAAAAATAGTTAAAATTATAATTTTTCCCTTTTTATTTTATTTTATATTGCATAGTTTATCAGCCAATGTTGATATAGTTGTGTTGAATGTTCTAAATACATTGTCTAGTGCTTATATAATTATCAATGTGTGAAAAAAATACATCAACCAGGTTAGATATAGTCTATTGAGTTTACTTTCCATTTACCTTTGTTTATCAGACTATATCTACTAGGTTTGATAGTTATTAAAATTTTTGATAAAATTTCTAAAGATATGAATATGTTGACTAGGCCTTATATAATCTGTTCATTCACATTTACATCGATTACAACTACATTGAACAAGCATGATATAATATATTTAATATTTTTCATATTTTCCAAAACTCTTAGATTTTACTATAATGACCAAGCTTGATATAGTTCTCTCCTTCCATTTATGCCTTTGTAACTACATCGATGAGGCTCAATATAGTAAATTTTATAATTCTAATACTATTAAAGAATTCCTAAATTCTAATAAATTCACTAGAATTGATATAATTCTATCTTTCCACTTCTACCTATGTAAACACATTTACCAAGATAAATATAGTACATTTATTACTTATGTTAAAACTTTCCCATATTTGAATACATTGATCAGGATCAATATAGTTTGTCCTTTCACATTTGTGTCTATTTTAACTACATTAAATAGACTTCATATAGTTCTCTATTTCTATTTATGTGTCTATAATTACATTGACCATGCTCTATATAGTACATTTTATGTAAATGATATGGATAAAAATTTGTAGGTTTAACTACATTGAGTAGGCTTGATATAGTTTATCCTTCAAATCTATGTTTTTATAAGTACATCAACCATGATGCTTATAATACATTTATGATTCCATCAGTTGGCCAATAATGTTCATTTCTTAAAAAAAATCACACACCATCATGAAATTACTTATTATAATATTTATTGGTAGTCTTAACATAGTTAATTTTTACATGCGTTATTTCAACAATAATCTAGATCTATCAACTGTAATATGGTGAAAATCACTCAATATGATGATCTAGATGACTCCCATATCTTCAAACACATGGATGACAATACCGTTTATACTTCTAATAATGGTACTTTATCCAAACTTTCATAGTTCACTAATGGATTTATTGATACCAACTTGGGACATCCTCATATTTGGAATCATCCTATCACTAATTCAGTTAATGTTCCTCCTACTAATACAGAGAATCCACCTCCTTTTAATAATCAAAATTAACCTATTGATAAAAAAAATATTTATTGCACAACTGATTCAAAAAATTAATATTATGAAAATAACTAATAGATCCCAAATTCTCCAAATGCCAAATCATATCTTACAAATAAAAAGTCAACCTCCCATAATCTTGCCTCAAAATAATTATAATTTTGTTACTCATTATCTTTTAGATGGTAATGATAACATCATTCCTCAACTTTTTTGCATAAAAAAACGTTTCAACATCTTCAAAATGAACCTTTAACTCCCTTTATCATATCTATAGATATTGAAAAAATTTCTCCAACTATTACATATGATGGGACTAAGGATACAACTATTTTCCTTAAATATTTTGGTGATATTTATAAGGAATGTTTCTAAACCAATACATTTTTTACTAGTAAAATTATTGTTAAAAATAATACTAAACATGTTGTATAATGTTATAAACAACTCCCTCAACATTATATTTTATAACTAGAAAATTTTGTCAATGTTCTAGTTAAGTAATTTCAGCACATTGACCTCCCTAAAAGATAACCTTAGCCATTTCATCAATTCCAATAAATTACTTAATGAATTGGATCATACCTTTATCAAATGATGAAAATCACTAGCTCATAAAATATATCATAACATGAGTGATGATAACATTTTAAAACTCTTATTCCTACCCTGAAACGTTCTCTTTAATACAAGGTTCAATTTTTCTCTCCCAAACTTTAGAATATTATTTTGATTGGGCCAAAAGTGTTAAAAGTGAGAATACTTCTCATCCATCTAGGTTATATTATTGATGCCATTAACACATTATCAATATTATTACACACATATACTACAAAACATCATGTACAATATAATATCCATATTATTGTCTTTCAAAATTATTATACAATCTACATATTCTCTCTATTAATAAAGAATGAGAAGCACAAGGAGTGCCTAATAAATAGGATCAAGACTATGTTTCATAAAAACCAATTAGTTATTATTATCACCTCATAAATAGGAGAATCCACTATATTTGTACACTACACAAATTATACATGAAAAAGTAGTTTCAAATCATAAATAAATAAATAAACTCTACATTAAGCTTAACTCCATCAATGAGGGTGAACACTCAATCCAACAATGTTAGAGTAGGTTTGAATTCCATTTAATCATTTTTCTCTACACTTATTTAGTTAGCTTGATTAGGTTTATTTTTAGATCATTATGAAAGATAATCCCACATTTATGAGGAATTTAGGACGTTTATGTTTTACCTACATAATTCATCTTTCTAAATATTTTATGGATAATGCTAATATTACAATCTTGTGATTGTTAAATAATTACTTCTTCCTAGATAACATTTAAATTTGCTACTACATAGAAGTATTTTATTCATGCATTTAACTCTATCAGTAAATCAATGATTTTGGCCCATTTCAACATTGTATAAGAGTAGTTATGGTAGGTGAATGCCATTTTCATGTTATGAAATTTATATTTTAATCTTGGGTGTAATAGATATGCCATTCATTAACCTAACATATCATAGATTCACCCTTTCCCATTTTTTTCTCTTATATTGGTGACTCTATTGATCTAAATTCAAAAATGGACAAGATAAAGTTGTCTTCTACTAGTCATATTTCATATGGTAGGTTTTAATTTAAAATATATTAATCCATCTGATTTATAAGGTGTTAAAACCCTTAGATTGGATGTAAACATCACCTAGTTTCATGATAGTCTATTTTTTAACATTTTAGGAGGGTTTCAAGGTTTTTTCAGTACTTTCATGAAAATATGTACAATCTACAATCTTCAAGGGAAAATAATTTCTAGTTATTTTTGGGTTTTAAATATATCTAATTTGTCTTTAGTTATTTATAAAAAGGTATAACATATATAACATTTTTTAAATGGATAGAATTTTCATACTTGAGTTCACTATGGGAAACTCTAGAATTCATATCACTACAAGAACCATCTCCATCTATGGCACCTTCAAGGACCCCTCTTTATTATAACTCTCTAAATCCTAACATATACAAATTAGGGATGCATCCTTGCTAAGATATTTTGACATCAAAATTATTGACTATTAGAGTAGCCTATAATCTAAGGATCATGATTATTAACTAATACAATAGTTATAAATCTTAACATCAATAATTTTGAATATTGGATTAGTCCATGACCTTGGTATTAGGTTTATCTATGGTGGGAGAAATAAAAAAACCTAATAACTACATCCAACCACTACATCCCTGATGCATTTCTCTTACTATGGGAAGTGTTGACAATCCTAGCATTGAGAATTTTGGGTGCACATGTAGTCTTAAAACCATCTACGAGAACTAAAAAAATTTTTAAAAACTAAAAGAGGGTGTTTCATCTCCAATATAATTTTTTTTAAATCACACTGTTTGGTTATAAGAGTAGTATAAAACCCTAAAAAATTCAAGGACACCCCCAAACTATAATGATGACCTCATGAACATCAAATTTAAGATTGTGAGGCATAAAAGTATTCATTTGAAAAATGGGGTCATTTTTTAGATGATGTCACTCTCCCATGAATCACATCAATAAAAGTGAGGTAGGTGGTATAGGGGGAAGATTACCTAAATTTGGTCTTAGCCCTAGTCATTTAGGATTTAAGCCCGTAGTCCCTTCCAACCCAATATTACTATTGTTTTTCTCCAAATGGGCATAAGGTTTTTTTTGGGGAAGTTGATTCCAAAATAATTTCACACTAAAGATTTTTAAACCCAAAAAAATTAAAATTTATCAAGTGAAGATTATTATTTTTTATGAGCAAGGAACATTCAAACTTCTATAACATTTATTTGACAACTCCAGTTTAGAAAAATGCAAGTTTTTCAATCTATACACATTGGTGCTAATCTCATGCCTTTTAAAATTCAACCTATATATATTTAGGGTGTTTTTATATTATCATCTTTAAAAACATGTAGTTTAACACATACTTCCTTTATACACTATGGATCTAAGTTCAATTCCAATTCTTACACAATTCAATAATTACAAGTTGAAAATAAAAGTGAGAATACTCTTAAGGAGCAAAGGATTAAACTAAATCATGATGGGTATAGAAATAAACTAATACCTAAATAAAATAAGGTGAAGTGTTAAAACATAAGTGACAAAGCCTGTGGGCTTCTATGTCTGTCTATGTCTCCTAGCTTACTCTTTCATATCAAATTTGTAATAAATCCAAATCAAGTGTGGACCTTATTATAAAATCTCTATGGAAAGTAGGACATCATGAAGGGTCATGATTAGAGAATGATCTCGTTAGTTTATGTGCAAGTGATTTTGATATAATACAAAAAAAATTCACAAAGTTTTAAACACTTAGGTTATAATTGAAAATAAGTGGCATTAATAAAAGGGATCATCAATTAATTCTTTCCATCCTTGCCAAATTCGGATCTAACTTTTTAGTTTTCATTTCTACCTTCCATGCCACCAAGCATTCCATTATAGATACATGGACCATGTTATCATTGGATGACTTTGATATTGACTTGAATGAAGAGAAAGACAAAATCATTCAATTGGGTACACTAAATTCATCTAAATTGCATGCCTTGATTATGATTCGTGATGAACATAAGGCTTCTAGTAGCAAGGAGAATAAATAGAACAAGAAAAACCCAGAGCAAATAAAGGGTCATAAATTTGATGCTAAGTTAAAAGCATCAAAAGGGTCTTCCTATTTATATAGGAAATCCAAGAAAGAGTGACTCACATCTAACTATTATAAGAAATATAGACATGATGAATCCAAATTCATGAAGAAGCAGATTGGCTAAGTGAAAAAAATGAAACACAATATTAGTGTCTCTAATTTTTCTAATAATATTTCATCAACTAAGGATTCTTCCAAGGATAAAGATAGTAATAAGGGAAAATTTAATTGTAAATCACTTGTTTTAGTTATGTCCTAGCCATCCAGATGGGTTATTAATTTTGATGCATTGCACAACATGGCTTCATCATAATACATGTTCTCATCTTTGGAGTCTTATTCTATTCCATCCATATTATTGGGTGATGATACTTCTATAGAAGTTAGTGGCCATGTATATGTTAAAGTGAATAATTTGACATTTCATGATGTTTTATGTGTTCCCTATTTTTCCACCAATATCTTATCTATTTATTAGATCACTCACATCGGTTTAGGAAAGAGATTTGAGTTCACAGTTAATGGTTATTACATAAGAAAATAATGAATCCATTATTGCATTTAGGAAAGTAGATCATCAACCATGATTTTATACTATCATATTGTACTCCTGATCAACCCTATACTATATTTCTCACTCATTCTAATGGGGTGAGTAAATTATGGCATGATATATTTATCCATCTTAGCTGTCACTACTTGCAGTAACTTAGTCATCATGACATGGTTTCAGGGTTACCATGAGTCAACTTTTTTGATGGAGTTTGCCAAGGTTGCAAACTTTATAAGTATCCCAAGGAGAATTCTGACAAGGTTAAATCATGAAGAATTAAATAGATATTAAAGATTTTCTATAGTGACATTACTAACCCATATCCAAAAACTTCATTCAATATAAAAAATACATGCTTAATTTTATTGATGACTTTTTGAGGTATACTTGGGTGTATTTCCTTAAGGAAAAATATGAGGTCTTTTATCATTTTCAATACTTTAAGGGACCTATAGATAAATAATTAGGTAAATCAATCAAGATTTATGCATCAATAATGGTGGTGACTATTTCATTAACCATTTTGAATAATTCTACACTTTAGAGGGGATCGAACTACAATATAAAATTAGATATAGTCATCAGTATAGTCCTCAGTAGAATCATGTTTAGGTCATTTAAGGAAATAACCAACTATATGATACACTCCAAGTCTCTTAAACTTTAATATTGGTTGAGGCCATAAATTTTGAATATTATATATAATCATGTTCCTCATAAATCATTGAATGAAGTCACTCATTTTGAATCTTGGAGTGGATAGAAAATAATAGTGAATCACTTCCAAGTATTTAGATTACATTCCATGTCTTGCATTCCAGAGAATAAACTTAAGTTAATACAACCTCATATTAAACCTTGTGTCTTTGTTGGATATAGTAAGGGTGTTAATGGATATAAAATTCTACATCCCACTACTCATTATTTATTTGTTGAGATGAGTTTTCATTTTAAAGAAGGACCTTCAGACTCTACACTCAACAGCTCTACCCTACCTTAGACAGATTGAGATTTGATGAAAACTATGATTATTAAGATCTACTTGATCAAATTCTTGATGATCGTTATTTTTATTCAATATATGATGATGAGAGTAGTGGTGAGGATTTTTTGCCTCCTAGAATATCATCATAGGATGAAAAATCTCCTCCTAGCTCTATAAGCACTCATAATTTTTAAATTGAATAAAAACTATAAAGTGTTAGCCAACAAGTTGTAGATCCATATAATAGAATTGTTGTCTAAGATAATAATAAACATTGAATAAATAATAAAAAATAAGGAACAATGTTACCTTTAAGTGATCACAAATAACAAAGTTAAGTCAAATATGACAACTGAGGAAGCCATCATACAAAGAAAAACATCATAATAGTATTAAAATCTTGCAACAATAATATTCGATTATAATATAATGAGGAATCTATAATAATAATGGCCTTAGGACAAGAGAGTAATAAGAATTCCAAAGCAAGACAAGAAAAATAAGTGTTGTGAGAGTGTAGTAACTAGTGTTGAATAAAGGGTTAAGATAGCTCTTTATAAAGAACTAAGAGAGAAAATGAGTTACAAGTACAAGATCCATTATGTGTTCTATGTCTCCCTGATATTATTACAAGTGGGGAGGATGTGTGTGAAATGTGATGGGAAAAAAGATACATGCAATTAACTCCAAAGCTAACAAGTGGACTAGAGAGGTGAGTGACACCTCAAAAGGCTAGAATAAAGTGTATTTAGATATAAAATAAATATACAAACCAATAATTATTAGGACAAGATTAAATGAATCTATCAAGGAATAAAATAAGGGTAATTCTCAAACACTCCCCATTATGATTAAATTTGGGGTTAAAAAAGTGGATAAAATCTATTACAAACAAAGAAGAGAGTTGAAATTACATATTACTCCTCCTTAATAGAAAATTCATTCATTAATAATTATAATATTTTTAGATTATAAATAAGATAAGCTATCACCAAAATTCACAAGGATGAATGTGTGATGATGAAGACTCTCCAAAATCCTCTTTAAATAATGTGGTCAATCTACAATAGAAAAAGATCAAAAACGAGGAAAAATAATCCATAAAAGCCAACAAAACAAACAAACTAACATCAATATTTCAAGTTAAGTAACCAACTTGATAAAAAAAATTATCTACATACAAAAATTAATAAAAGTAGATGTACAAAGAGATAAATGGAGTAAAGATAACTTCCATCTAAAGTATATAACCCTGCAGAAAAAGAAGTTAGTCAAAATAATCAAAGCATATATCACGTGCAATATAAATCGAGGCATGTAAAATAGAATTAGTTAATCAAAATGGAGAGAAATAAGATGTGTTACTTGAAAAATATATTATATGTGAAATATTATAATAATAATCATAAAAATGCATATCAAAGTCTCTAGAAGATTCAATTTCTTTGGGAATATAAATAGTGTTAACCTTAGAGGTAGGAGATTTAATAGTTTTATAACAATGAAAAGTGATATGAGTGGATTTAGCAAAATATTTTCAGATACACAATTTTTAACATTTATATATATTATGCCCATATTTTATACAATGCACAAAAGTCTTAGTAATTTGAATCAAAGCATGAGCATTATAATTAGTATAATCAAAAGAAGTTGCATTATAAGTCCTTCAATGAGGAGGACAATAAGATTTTGAATTTTCACTAAAAGTAGGTAATTCATTAAAACTAAGACCTTTATAATTTGTATTAGTAGTAGTAAAACTTGGTTCAAGAATATCATTTTCACACTTACCAAGTGCACAACCCGAATAACTCATACTGTGCATGATTTTTAAGCTGGGGTTGGTAGAATAAGTGTTTAAAGAATATTGAGTATGTATAGGAGCACAATGAGATTCATAAATAGTAGATTTATAACTATGTGTAAAATATGTAATTTTATAATTTAATACATTAATATGAGATTACATTTTTCTATCTGTGCATAAAAAGATTTTTGCAAGTAAAGAATTATAATATTTTGACAATGAATTTAATTTTTGACTGAAATAATTTATTCATTTTTGAAAAATATAGGGTGCATAATTTTATTAAAAATGAAAAAAAAATGTTTGATTTAAAGGCCATGAGAGCAAAAGCTACAGATTTAACAATTGTTGAAAAAATTCAATTATGAGCAGCATTGAGTGAACCAAAAAACATTTCAAAATATTCATCTTACAAAAAACAAGGATCAATTAACTTGAAACTATAAATCCACACCAAAAATTTTAAACCCAAGAGCTTATAATTCCAATATAATGGTATGCCATTCATAAAGGTTTTTGACTAATCAATTTTAGATTTAAAAACAAATCCTTAAATGACATACAAGAGTTAAAGTTTTAGCATGAATAATAATAAAAAGTTATCATAAAAGCCAAAAGGAATGTTTAATTTTAATTTTTTTCAAAAACTTTATGTATGGAGATAAACCACACTTTTATAAAAAGTTGATTTTAGAAATTTAATACTTTTGACATGAATATTAAATAAAGATATACTATTTTAATATATGGAAAAAGAATGCTTTAAGTTGTTGTTGTTTTTTTTTAAATTAAAAAAAAAAAAAAAAAACTTAATTAGAGAATAAGAGACATGCATTTTAATAGAAGAAAACTAAATCCACATGAAACTAAAAAAATGACATTGGTTACCACTTTGTAAAATTGGAATTAGTTTTAAAAGAAAGATGAATTATTTTAAAAAGTGAAATCCGTAGTTTGATGAAGTTAACACCACACGAAAAATAAAATTCAAATCCTTTTTTTATTGTTTTTCAATAGAATTTTTTCTATTAAAAAGAACTACCAAAAATTAACCAAGAATCATATGATTAAAATTTCAAGCTTTCCACATATAGGCAAAAATGTAAGATTAAAAAAAAATCATTGAAGACCAAAACACCACCTTCCAAGGTTAAAAGATCATTGAAGATTGAAAGGATGCTATAAATACAAAGATTAAAATTGAAAGGCATTATGGAATTGTGAAATGCTTAGTAAGGATAAATGTGAAGTAACTATGGGGTGAGAGACAAAATAGAATATTATTAGCAAGAAAAGGTGCCAAACATAAGTTCATACATGAAAAAGGAAACATCTTGTATAAAAATTACAATTCCAATTATTGGTATAATATACAACATAAAGGCACCATCTTTAAAAGAATAGGTTGGAAAATGGTAATGCCATTGAAATGTAGAACTTCCTAAGAAAATGCTACACTCATTCAATTTAACAAAAAATGTCAGATAACCACTCACATAAGTCAGAGCTAAAAAATAATTTAAGGATTGAGATATAGGGGTTACATGTAGTGAGTGATAAATAATCTAAAGAGAAAATAATAATAGCTCATGGAAGGCTAAATATAGACCTATAATGTGAGTTATTATAGCTCATGTAAGGCTAAATAATCTAGTGAGTGATAAATTGATATTAGCACATTATAGGTCTAGAGTTAGCCTTGACTGGGACCTAAATTTTTTAATCAAATAATGATACAAAGTTAATTTGGGCTAAACCTATCAGTTAAACATTAAAAAATGTTAGAATCACACACACACACACACACACACACACACACACACACACACACACACACACACACACACACACACACACACACACACACACATGCACACGCACATGCACACATGCACACATGCACACACACACACACACACCCATTTCCATCATTTATGAGGATAATAGAAGAATAAGAATATTATATTTTTCATCTAATTATCTATCATTCTACTTAAGGACCATTGCTTAGTGTTCTAATACTCTATTTGGAGATACAGATCTTATCTCATGGAGAAGTGTTTCGGATGGATAGATAAATTATGTAGCCTAAATCTCACTTATAATTATTATCCTTGCATATCACAATAGCCTTTTGTGAAAATCCTTAGATAAGGGAGAGATTGAGGCTCGATGGGTTCATCTTTAAAGGTAAGTATTTCTAACTTTGTTCCTCCTTTATTAACATTTTTACTTCTCTCCCATGTAGTATAATTTCCTATACATTAACTTGAGTATAGAAATTATAATCATGTTTACTTTCTATGTTTAATACCCTCACTTTTTTCCATAAGCTTTGGTGAGCATCATATTATATTTTACTTCACTTTACATTTACTTAGTGAATATGAAAACATAGGACTTAGTTAGGGTTATTAAATCATGTTACTTGACTAGAGGTTTTGGAACCCTCTTTAGTGATGTTATTATGGTAACATATCCATTGGTTAGGTCTAGAAAATCCATCTTGGTCATGACCTAGAATATTTAATGTTACAATAAATGGAAGTGTGACTAAGATTTATCTTCTTTGAGCTAGGATTAATTAATATGTTACTTAAATTTCCATTTGTATACATTTTGGTGAACATAAAGTGAATAAAACTATTATATTGAACCTATTGATATAGTTATAATAGTTTATGCATAGGTTTAACACAGTCACCCGAAAATGACTCTATTTTATCTACGCAGGTCTTATCCAATTATAGGTTACTAGATCAATTAGTTCAACATGGTTTTCTTATTTAGTTATAGGATTACATACATAGTTGATCCAATCGACTCTATTCATAGTTATTATTTTTTATTTACATGTTTGCAGACATAGTCAAGCCAATCGACTATATTCATAGATTCTTTCTCAGCATATAAGTTTTACAGACTCCATCAACCTAGTCAACTTTGTTCCCAAAATATTTAAATTAGAAATTGAGAAACACAACATAGAAATTTAAAATATAATAATCTTAAAAACCACCAAGGTTCATTCTTACCTTCTCTATCATTTTAGTTTTTCATTTACAATGTTGATTTTCAAAAGTTTGCAATCTATAAAATTGTAATCCTATAACAAACTAGGTTGACTAGATTGACATAGTTTTGTAGCATATCCTCTCTCTACAAAACATAATTGACATATTTGACTGTGTTCCTATAGATGTTGCTTTTGTAGAATAATATCAAACTTATTGGCTTTATTTAATACTATTTACATATAGTGTCACCTAAATTAAATTTGCACTCTTCATATTCAAAGGAATTAACATATCTTGTTAGTAATTAGTCTATATTTCATTTCAATTGCTTAGATGCTTAGAGTAATAAACATTGATTAATTAGGTATTTTTTCAATTTACTAATTTAGTCACACTATTTTTATATTTTTAAAAAAACTTCCAAATAACTTTACACAAAGAAAACATTAAACATTTTTCTTCCCAAGGTCTACCTACTTGGATTTTATCCCAAAGGGGGAAGCTGAATTGGTTTTATGGCCAAGCATAAACATGTGGTTCATTATATATAGATCCAGTTCACAATACCAAGCCAATACCATTTCTAATATAGATCCAGTTCAATCTAAACTAGATGAAATATCCATAGTTTGCTTTCTATTTTCTTCTTATATCCAGCCTCCCATAACATTAATTTATAATTTTATTATAACTTAAAAAAAATTAGAAATGACCAATTAGTTAGCATTTACATTCATGTTTGTTGATTGATATTTTATCATTTTATTTGATATTACAAAACTTTCATTAGCCAACATTAGTGCGATGTTTGTGTTGTGTGTTCCAATTGGATCAATCACATTGATCTAATTTTTTGTGTACTTCACTTTATTTTATTATCTATTATCTTGAAAATATTTTCTATATTTTTTATAAAACTATCATCCATCATGACACAATCTCTTACATAATGTTCATATTTCTTCCTTCAATGCATAATTACTCTATCTATTGTGTATCTTTCTTAGCCTATTCAATTTTTCCCTAAAAAGTACTTAGTCAACCTATCTAACTATGTCTCTTATCAACCTATTTTGTTTCTTATCTTGAAATACACATTTGATCTATAAAACTATGTCCTATTTTCATCATGTTCTATTTCTTATCTAGTGTTACACATTCAACCTATACAACAATGTCCCTTGTTTCCCTACTATGTTTCCTATTTTATATAACACTATCAATCAGTCTGATTCTATATCCTATCAATTGATTCTTATTTTCCTCAGATTTTTATCCTATTTCCCATAGTTAATTACCCATTTGAGAATAATACCAAGTTAAATTAGACAAGCATGATGAGTTTTACTAATATTAATAGATTTCCAAAGACACAGCTTGTGGCTCCCACCTTGAATGAAAGTAATGTCCATGTTTCTACTGTCACTACTATTTATGGAGATCCTCCCCATTCATACCTAGTTTGTAATCCTTTTTTATCTTTTAAATATGATAATGATTTAGAGTACACAACTGAAATGATTTTCTTCATAATTGAATTTTCTCACCATAAAAGAAAAGAACATTAAACCGTTTACAATATTATGATAGGTTCTCAAGTATAAGAACCTATTTCAACCTCCCTTACATTATCTCATGGATTTAGGGGAGCACTTTCTTCACCTCTCAACCTTTTCCTTATATTATGTCTCCTTCATAGACCATGGCATATTATTTTATGACTTCTTCAACCTCCATGCCAATTATCTCTACTAATATGGTAGGTTCAACTTATAGTGGTACTTTTATAAATAACCTTCTCCTTAATAATGAAACTAGTGATTATTTTGATACTAATGTTAATCATGCCACTAGTGCTTATTTTGATACCAATTGTAATCATTCCACTAATGAATATTTTGAAACCAATTCTAATCATGCTACTATTTATTTTTAGACCAATGTTTCTCATGTCATTAGTGTGGTTTATAATAGTACTCATAACACAACTTAAGCCACTAATACTAATACTAATACATCACATATTTCACACACTAGTCAAAATATTTCCCAAAATCTTAAAATCTTATTAAAAACACTCAATAAAATCCATACATTTCAAACTAATAATGTAAATTAAATGATGTAGATGCAAAACCGTCTTATTAACTTTCAAAACCAACCTCAATAGGTTTCATGGGAGGCATACAATTTGAATTCCCCCACCTACACTCCTTAGGGATTCCAATGGTAACATTATTACTCAACCCTCCCCCTCATTAACAAATAATAAAACATCTACAAAACTAACCTCTTGTTCTTCAAATTACTAGTATTGATATAGGAGGTACCATACCCACCATCACCTATAATGGGTCCATTGATCCCAAATTGCATTTAAAGACATTTGGTAACCTTTATAAAGATTGGGTCAAATTTAATACCTTTGATTCTACCAAACTATTAGCTAAAACACTCTCAGCAGATTCTTTGGATTGGTACAATCAACTAAAACCCCATTTTATCACTATCCTTGAATACTTAGTTAAGTCACTCATTTAATATTTTCAAATTAGTGATATTCCTGAGAATAACTGAGATCACTTTATAAACTATAAACAAAATAAAACTAAAATGGTACAAGCTTTCATCAAATAATGGAATAACTTTTATAACAAATGTGAGAATAATATGGTGGATGATAACCTATTCTACATCTTTACTAATACTCTCTACCCCAAATTAAAATATTGGGTTAGGATTGTCTCCCCATGAACTTTGGAGTAAGTCATTAAACAACCTAAGTGACAAGACTTTCTCATTCATCAATTTGAATCATATCAACCTACAATGGTCACTCATAATCTCTTAAAAAAAATATTCATGAAATTAATGATGGAATTATTGATACCTATGACACTATTCGTAACATTCAATCAATCAATCCAATCAACACTATGGAGCATGCTTCCCCTCCAACCAATACTCTTACATATTCATTAAATAACAGTAATGTACACAAAACATTATCGTTATCCAAGCCTAAAAATCAACTTCTAATAACTCTACCACAAGATCTTGACCCCACTAATTAATGAAATCATGATATGATCTAAACACATTTTATTGGTTTCATGTAAGTTGGGGCCACTCCCATGAGGCTTGTAGACAATTACATAATATAACTATGGATTTTATTCTTGGCCTAAATTTTGATCATGAATCACTCATTTTCAAGTGTCAACAAGCATAAGATATAGCTTTTAAATCTCATGAAATACAAAACGAAAACCAAGCTTTAAATCGAGATAATGCTCATATTACTATATATAAGGATTGTCTTCCCAACCATCAAGATAACACCGACAAGCCTACTCCCTCTACAAATAATGTTGAAAGTCTTATAGACCTCACTACTAATGAATAATATGTGGTTAATATGACTAACATGTGAAGATTAGTTATTTGTATTGATAATAGTCCAACACCCATGACCCAAACCTATCAACCATTTCATGTCATTCATGACACTTGCCCATATCATATAATGCAAATTGGAGTAAGAGGATATTATAACCTTCTAATAACCACTCTTAACAACTCAACTTGATTATACCAATAACAATATCTCTAATATTACCCAAAATATATACACCAAGTCAATGTTTCCCAACCTTCCAATAATATTTCTTCAAACCAACCATAAGAAATACCTCAACCAACTATCCCACTGCCTCAAGTTAATAAACCTATTTGTACTCAACCCAAACCAACTACACCTTCTAAAAACAATTTTAATTACACTTATGACCCTCCTTAATAAGAGATATTGTATTAATATGCACATATATATAGTAATCCTCTCATCAATTATGATGAGTGGGACCTTATTTAGGAACTTTTTCATCTTCCATCTCAAATAACTTTCCTCAAACTAATAAGAACTTCTCCCATCATCGAAACTATTTAATTTAATAATTGTTTAAAATGAACATCCCTCATCCTCCTCTAGAAGGATGTAAATATAACTTATTTGGGTCCAAGGATAGTATCCTTAAATAATGCAAAGAGATGTCCATAAATGTTGATACTTATCTTTCCCTTAAGTTTCCAATAACTTTCATGATTCCCGATGAGATTCTAGTTCATGCAAATGATCTTCCTCTATTCATTATTGTCTAATTAGTGATATCCAAGTTAATCATGGCTTAATTGATGAGGGCTAAAGTACTTGCATTTCCTCCCTTGATTTCATTAAGACACTTGGATATTTTAAATGTAACCTAAAGTCAACATGTATTACATGCCAAGGATACGTAGAAGTAAAATGCCTTCTCTAGGTTGCGTGTGGATTCCCATTACCATCCCTCTTATCACCATCCACGTGAATGTTATGATATTTAACTTTCCACTCCATTATAACATATTTATTGGTAGACCTTGGACTCACCATATGAGATTAGTTGCCTCTTCCACATTGTAATTCATAAAATTCCCCCATAATGTTATTTAAAATATTCAAGGAGACACAAACCCTTAGAATTTTTAAAAATCCCAAGAATGTGGAATATTTAAAATTCATACCATTGAACCTTTACCTAATATCCCATTTAGTAAATTTTAACTCTTTAATTATCCTATCAATTCTACCTAAGGTTATAATGGTCAACCCAAACTAATTGGTAACATACTACCTAACCTCTTAGATGTTGATGATGATGAACCATATGAGATTACCCTCAAAATCAAAAATTCTAATCTATCACCTCGTATCATCACCCAAATTCCTCACTCTTTTAAACCTTGATCCCATCAACGTCATAGTGATGATATAACTATGGTGTTAACCAAGACTAGACATTCTATCCATCATGTAATAGCTGATGATAATGCCATACCTACATGTACCATCAACTTACATACACCTGACTATGATGATGGTTATGCTTTACATGACTCATTTTTATCTATACTTGTCCAACCTAGAATTGTTGAGATTATTTGATATTTCACTTCTTTATTTTAGTAATTTCATTCATTTTTTAGTATTCTTTCCTTTATAGTACTTAATTCTATCTTTCATCTTAATTTTCACAGGGTAGAGATGGAGATATCACATGGTACACTTCTCATTTAATCATATCATCTTTAGACAAAGATCAAGGATCATGCCATGACCATTACTTATTAATTTTATAGATACTATTATCCTTCTAATTTTGTTTCCATAAAAATGCTAATTATTGTTATTAAGCCTTTCACACAACCAACCTCACCTTTAGCTGGACCTAGTCTAGATTCTACTCCCACTCTACCTTCATCTAAACCTAGTCCTTATTCTAATCTTGATCAACCTTTAACTAATACTATTCTAGTTTTGATTCCAACCCCACCTTCCTTTGGTGATGGCCACCTTCCTTTGTCATAGCTTTATCCCATGCTCGCCTAGTGGGCCGATAAATCTTATTATGATATCCACAAAGTTTCCAATCGTTGGACTAGAGATTACTAGTTATATCAACCATATTCATATTATTCTTATAAATCATCCATTATTAGGCACCCAAATTCTAATAACAAGCATATTTGTTACTTTCATGGGATATATAACCATTTTCCACTCATTTCTAGAAACATAGGTAGTATATTGACATATTACATCTTGTCACTACTCAGCCCCAAGACAAGGCTATACCTCCTCTTATGTTTTTAACCAAGTATATCCCTCAATATAAATATTTATACTATATTTGTAACTAGTTTAGTACCCATCATATTCATCATTTCCATATTCTCTAGTATCACCTTCATGATCACCCTTAGTCGACACCAACACTAGTTATTCCTCCTTCCGTAGGCTGCCTACATAAAAAGGCTCCTCCTTCATCAATGACACTACCTTCTTCACCCATGGATCCTCATTCTGCATCAATGGTTCATCATTATCACCCCATAGATACCATTCTTATTTAGGCACCTATTCTTATCATTTAATATTATACACATGAGATCTCTCATGAGCATGATCCTTCAACTACGCCTACATTTTATGTTGAGGATATTTAGAAAGAAGTCATTACATAAGTTTACATGAGGATTGATGAGATTGGTTTTCATTAATATACATATCCATAGTGATGTCTTAGATTTCATGGATAATATTTTTTGTCAAATTTAACAATATTTATGAGCATATCATGTTGTTCTTTCACATTGTTCTTCATTATGATTTTGGATTTGTGATCCATTTTTATATATCTTATACACTAGACTATATATCTAATTTGGTTTAACCTATATACTTTAAATGGATATTTATATTATTATTTATGTGTTTTATATATTTTCATTTACTTTCCTCTATTTTTGTGGTTTTTTATCATATCTTTTCATGATTTCACATGTATGTTTATGAGTTCACTTCTTTCATGGATTCTTTTTCTTTTACAATGACTATTTGTTAACTTATCTAAATTAAAAATCATATAAATATTATTATTAATTCATTATATAAACCTTTATCCCATTCATAATATTTTTATACCATATGATCATTT
>JARHVA010006259.1:22500-47500 GCA_037957365.1 Torreya grandis | reverse complement strand
CTTATGTTTCACTCCTATGGCCACTATGCATCCTCCATGTTATATCTCTCATCTCCTCACTATCCTCACTCTTTAGGCTCAAATTGGGTCTCTTAGAGTAATGTTTTATTAGAATAGTTAAATAACAAATGAAATATTTTTTACTCTATTTATATTTACTATTAAAAATTATTTACCTATGAAATATTTAAAACCAGATTCCATTTTTTAGCCATATATTTATTTATATTAGATCTTTTTTTGAACCAAAAGATGTTTTAGAATCTTGACATTATAGATAATCTTTTCACATTACATGTATATTTTGCAAAAAAATTCTTTTTTCGCTATTTTTCACTAATTTCTATAGGGTTGCATAATGTTCCTTACTTTGTACACATTTAAATTTATTTCAATTTATTTCTTATCTATATTACTAAGGTAAGTAAATATATTTATTTTTCAATTCCATCCTTCCATTTATCTTATTTCATTCTTACTAAAATTTATTTAGCTTCAGCTTTATATGTTATTAAATTCTTTTTTGGAAGCACCATCATATGTTACACCTATGTGACATGTGATGGTATTTGAGTGGGGCATATGTATACACATAATATTTATAAACATTATCAATTATTGATGCTTTATCTCTTTCAGGAACCCATCGAGTCTCATTCTCTTTAAGTGCACATCTTAAAGGGTGCAGTAGGAAAAGGGTAGGCAAAACATTGGTGCTTCACAAGATTATTTTCCCCTATACCACTAATTTATATCTACACAACCTTCTCTTATACACTTCCCTAATATTTGAAACTTCTCTTACACACTTCTAAAATCAATTCACTACCTTACTTAGCCCTTACTTAAGCCTAAAATCCTTTTTGACATTTATTAAATAATGTCAACCTAGGCCAACCCTATATTCAAATTGATATTTGCATTTTATAGGTCTAAATTGGTCTTGGCCAACCTAGACCAGCATAGAAATTATTTATATCAAATAAAGATACAAAATTGAATGAGGTTGACCTTATCCACTAAACTTTCATAAAAGGTTTAGGGTTAGATTCAACTATATATACACATACATTTCTATCATTTATGAGGAAAAGAGAAGAAAAAGAATATTATATTATTCATATACCTATCCACCATTATCCTTGAGGAGTATTGCTTAGAGTTCTAATACTTTATTTATAGATAAGGATCTTGTGTATCCTAGATTTGACTTATAATTTTTAGACTTACATACCAAAACAACCTCTTATAAATCACCTTGTACAAGGAAGAGATTGAGGCTTGGTGGGTTAATATTCAAAGGTAAGTATTCATAACTTTGTTACTCTTTTCTTAAATTGGATATATTATCATTTTTACTTCTATCTCATGTATTAGGATTTACTATACATTGACTTGAGTATAAATCTTCTATGTGTGTTTAATTTTTATGTTTATTACCCCCAATTTATGCTAAAACATTTGGTGAACATTATATTATATTTTAATTTAACTTTCATGTACTTATTGAATATGTTAACATAGGACCTATCTAGGGTTATTATATAGCATTGCTTGAATAGAGGATTTAGAACCCTATCTAGTGATGTTATTGTGGTCCTTGATTAGGATTAATAGATCTATATTGGTCATGACTCTAAATATTTAATATATCAAAAAATGAAAGTGTAAGTAAGATTTATCTTCTTTAAGATAGGATTGATTAATAATTCAGCTATATTTTCCTTTGTATAATAAAAATATCCTAAGTCTATAAATATCTTGCATGAGTTTTGATGCTACATCAGAAAAAGGAATAAGAGGTATTAAAATTAATAGTTTTAGAATTATCAAAAAATTGTTTGGTGAAAATGGAATATCTTAAAAAGATCTAATATCAGGCAAATAGATACAAAAGTTATAAATATGTGAAAAGAATCATACTGAATGCACATAGAAAATAATGTAGGAAAGAGGAAACATTGTGAAATATTATTATTTATCATGAAAAAAAGATTAAAAAAAAATGTAGTCCTATAATATAGAGTACACAGATAACTATGCATAAATAAGGTGTTAAGACAAAAAAATAAATAGTTTGATCAAAATTGAAATAGAAAAAAAATTCCAAACATAGAAAAATGTAGTCCAATAACAAATAATACTACTTAGTTTATAGCTTAAACACCATTAATAATCCTACAAAAAAATGATTTTATATAGTTTTGAAAAGTTTTTTGAATAAACCAATATATGGGAAAAAGTTGTGAAATAAACCTAAAATGTGAATTATAGTCAAATAAAGTGTAAATCTAGAAAAAAAAATTGTTTGTTTTACACCTCCAAACCTTCAAAGCACCTCAGGAATCAATGTGACAAAAACATTAGGATTTCATACCATGATAAATATTTTGTCTAAGGTCTAAATAAACATTGAATAAATAATAAAAATAAAGAACAATGTTACCTTGAAGTGAGCACAAAACACAAAGTTGAGGCAAATGTGATAAGTGGTGAAATCATCATATGGAGAAAAAACACACACTAGTATTGAAAGATTTTAATAATAATCTCTAACTATAATAACATGAAGAGGATATTAGAATAATGGCCGTAGGCCAAGAGAAAAATAATAATTCCATATCAAGACTAGAATAACATGAGTGTTATGAGAATGTAGTAACTAATGTTAAATAATAGGATATGAGAGATCCTTATAAAGAGTTAATAGAGAAAAGGAGTTAAAAGTACAAGATCAACATGTGTGCCTAATCCTCTTAAAATTGAGGAGGATGTGTGTGATATGTGGGTAGAGATGAGTTATATGAAAGTAATTGTAAATCATAAAGGACTATATGAAGGACCCAAATAAGGTTAATTATGTAACATCGGACACCAGGTGAACTCTTTCATGAGTCCAAAATTCCCCACATGATTTCATTGCATATGCTTCCAATTTTTAATCATTTCTTGAGGAATCAAGTACTCTTGAGTGAGACAATACTATATAATAAGAGTATGGTTAGGTTTATATGAAAACACATAGAATTTAATCCCACTTCATAAGGGAAGAAAACATGTTTGATGTATGTGGATCTACTAAACAAAATTTATATCATATGGTTCTGTAGACAAGTTCAAACCATGTTTAGTAGCAAAGGGGTTTTATGAAGTACCTGACATTGATTGTACTAAGACATTCACCCTAGTTTCTGAAATGAAATCAATCCAAACCACTCTCTCCATTTCCACAACACATTTTTGGGATGTTTATCAGAGGGATATGAATAGTGTCTTCATTCACAATGACCTCAAAGATAAAATTTACATGGAGTAACCATAAGCATTTATATAATATTCTTCCTTAGTTTTAAAATCTATAAAATATAACCATGGCCCCAAAAAATATCATCGATCTTATATGCAAAGATGGGCTAATTTATTCTTTTGGTTGGGTTTATGAGATGTTATTTTGATCTAAATGTCTATATTTTATGGTAGGATGATTCATTATTGATTATTTTTCTCTACATGGATAACTTATTGATCACATAGTTCTTCATCCACCATCACAATAGTGAAAATTACTTTGTCTAACAAGTTCTCAATGAATGACTTAAGATTATTTCATTACTTTCATGGGATTTAAATTTTTCAATTTGACTCCAAGATCAATTTTTAATAATATAAGTATGCTCTTCATTTGCTTTCTTTCTCTAGCATGGCTGATTTTAATCCAACTCCGACTAATTTCTTATCTATTATGAATCTTGAGGGTGATTGTCTATCTACATTTTTTTATGCTACCTCATATCAATGACTTGTTTGTAGTCTCATCTAATTATGCACACTAGACCTAATATTTCACATTCAGTGTGCATGGTCTCTAGATTTATGTATGAATTACATGACCTATAATGTAAAGTAGCTAAGCAAATTGTCCTTTAAATTTAGGGTACTCATAGTTTTGGGATTCACTATCGAGTGAGTATATATGTTGAATTACTTGGATAAACATATTCAAATATGGTTGGTGATATTAATAATCATAAGTATACTAGAGTCTATAGTTTCCCCCTTGGTTCAAGTCTGATTAATTGGTCAAGCAAGAAATAAAATGCTATTATTTTATATTTTACAGAGCTAAAATACAATGGAGATATTATTCAAGGCATCCAAATAAGCATGAATCAAAATATAAACATAATGTTTATGTAGGTTAACTCAATATATTTAATTCCATATAAATAAATATGTACTCAATCAACTATATCTAATATAAATATGGTGCATAAGGGGATATAAAGGATCATGAAACTTGAAGCATTGTGTACACACACTCCCCCATAATTTTGAATGGGTGTAATGAATCCAAAAACATATCTATATGAGTGGGAAAATCCAACTACAAAACACTGAAATGTTGACACTAGGGTTCACCAAACTATCTACTCTTTATAAGGAGAATAAGCTCCACAAAAATTTTCAAGGAGATTATCAACAATCAAATATAGAGATGAAAATATCTCAATAACTATGAAAACACTAAAATGATGACATATGAAATTGCTAGACTATGTACTCTTTAAAATGATAATAAGCTCCAAAAAAAAACTAAAAGAGACTATCAACATCAAATATGTAGATACAAATATCTTAAGAATATGTCCCTAATGGTGATGGGATAGTCAGACAACTAAAAAAGAAAGTGATAAACATGGAATATAATATGTAAGATAAAAACCCATGGCACTCAAGGTGAATACAAAATATATCCCATCCTACAAATAATATCACCAAGTGATGTAATAAACTACACAATTCACTCAAACTATGGAAGACATCATCTGTGAAATAAGAGATTCATGCTCCAAAAAAAAATCCTATAAAGGAGCATAAAAAGGAATGAATATCAATAAGCTCAAACATTTTTACATTGATAAACACTTAAAATGGATTTGCAAATGATATCTATGAGAAAAATTTACACTAAAATTTTAGGCATTTGGCTTTGCCAAAACTGCATTAGTGTATAAATTCTCAACAAAAAAACAAAAAATTATGTGAGGGTGTCTGACTACCTATCAAATTAGACCTCACCCTCCATCATTGATCAGAGGGATAATGGAAGGTGAATAAATGAAATAAATCACACTTTTACAAAATAATTTATCCTCCCCTTACAATATTCTACCCTTTAATACAATTTGTACCACTTTATAAATGCCTTCATGGGAAAAATTTTACTCTGCATTTTTTTAAATGAGGCCAACTAGAATAATAGTCCCACATTATCAAAATGTTTGGCACCACTTATAATTTCAGTTTAGGCCTTCCTTCAATATATGAATTTTACCACTTTTAACAAATACCCATTATATATTAATATAACCCCCATTTAACGAAATGTTTGAAAAAAATAGGCAATAAAAGTTACAAATAGCCAAAAAATATCTTCAATGAGATTGAACCTGAGACCTCATAATTTAAATGTTTTTTTTTAAATTTTTTTAAAACAAATAACTCACCAAATTGGTGAGGAGATCATGATAAAGTGTTGAGGTGGTTGTTGAGTGAGGAAGTGTGATTGGGAGGTTAGATAGTGGATAAAAATAGAATCACGAATATAATTTAGGATGGATGTCATTTAAAACATTATAATTTAATAAATGTTTATGCATGTCAAAAATGGATGTTCAACATTCAACACTATGATAATCTCAAAAAAATAATTGTAACCAATCCTCCACATGACATCACTTTGATTCAAACCTCATCTATATACACAAAAAAACTTACCCTCCTTGTGATGTTAAGAAGAGAATATTTCCTCTTAATTAAGGCATCTTACCAAATATGAAAATATCATAGCAAGTAGAGAGAGATAAAAATACAAATTAAAATTCTATAAAAATCAATGCAAAAGCCATCCAAAATGTAGTATCTAGTGGAGATAATGAAGTAGAGATGAAAACTAAGATTAGTCAATATTTGACAATATGCATGCATGCTTAGAGGATGTTATAACTATTATGGTTTTTGAAAAATTAGATATTTGATTAAAGGTAAATGATAAATCTCGAGCCAAAGAACTAGAAAAAGGCCAATCCTAATAGAGGTAAACAATTATAACATTTTCAAGTAGATTAGACATAGTTAGTCATATATAATAGGTTTTGATAGCTTCCCACAACTATAAGAAGATGTCAAGTTGAAGGTTTATAATAGATAGATGAATTTTTTTATCATCTCTACCAGAAAAATAATAATGCTCAAAGTGTACTAATCAGTATGATTGGATGTTGTAGTGCCAATGTAACAAGCTTAAATAATGAATCAAAAATGAAATCACTCTTAATAGATTTCATATATTACTTATAAGTTTACATAATGAATGCATCAACATGGATTAGGTGGGCCTTGAATTCTTACTGATTGGTTCCATCCTCTTGAAAATATTATATAAAACACATGATCAATGTATAAATATAATGATTTGTTTAAATTTCTAGCTAGACTAATGATCAAATCCCATGCCACACAGAATTTATATAAAATTAGATGTTAAGACAAATGTCTACCATTGTATATTGATTTCAATAAATGAAAAAACCTTATAATATGCAAATTTCACTAAGAAATTTCGTAATTTTTTCTCAATTTGAGTGTGGTAGAGGCAAGAGTGCAATGCAATATGATGCAAAATTCAAAGTTGGAAAAACAAAGTCATGCTGATATGGCATTTAATTACAAACAAGTTTAATTAATAAAACAGATTTTTACAAGACATCCAAGAAAAATTTGGATATGTTAGTACAAAAGACCAAAGCAAATGATAATAGAAAACCAACAAGAAATAAACTGCCTTGACCAAACATAATGTGGCCTTGCCAATTTTGAAACCATGCAACAAATAGAAGATATGTATGTCCTAAACCTAATTAATTTGAAACTTTAGAATATGGCTTCTATGTGGTAGTATAAATAAATATATAAACAAGGTAAAAAATGATTGCTCACTCTTGAAGACTGAATCATAGAATATGTGTCAAAAGAAGCCAATAATTCATACATTTGATTGAGTGAAGCATGTGCGTGTAATAAAACCAAACAATACAATGTTTTATATATTGGGATAAGTATGATTTCTTGAAGAGGCTCTAATATCATGTCATAATCTAGATTACCTCCCCTTTGTCCAAGATCTCTCATCCATTCCACTACCATCATGTTAATACTATTGCACACACATAATACACAACATCATACATAATACAATATCCATATTATTTACCCTAAAAAACTTAGTATGCAATACACATATTATCTCTCTCTCAATAATTGATGAGAAACATAAGGTGTGCCTAATAAATAGGATTGCAATTTTATTTCATAACAAGCTAGTGGTTGTTGTGATCACCTCAAAAATATATGAATCCATTATATTTGTGCACTATATAAATTATACATCCACATTTAATTTAAACTTAGTAATAAATAAACTAACTCATAATTAAGCTTAATTACATGAGTGACTGTGAATGCTCACTCCAAAAAAAATATATATATAATCATGAATCAATTTAAACCTTCTCATATTATCATCAAAGATTCTTTCCACACTTTAAATAATGAAATAACCATTAGTAATTCTAACTCTAATCCTCCTCAAACTAAAACAAGATCAAATCAATCAAACATTCAAACTCCCTCCAACCCACTTTAATCATGTTAGAAATGAGGAAGCTATTACAACCATCCAAACATTTTATTCACACTACCAATGCTCCTCCATGGTATGATGCTAAAATTTTTGGTTGGTTCCATGTTGATATTGATCATTCTCATGAAACACATCATGCCATTATAATATTTTTGGATTCCTTCATGCTAGTAGATGTTGTTGATCATGATAAAATGATAAAGACTTTCCATATTGCATATGCTAATGCCTCTCAATTTTTTTTCCAAATCTAGCAATCCTAAATCTCAAAAGCTATCTTCTAATCCCAAAACACAACATCTAAATGAAAAATCTTGTGTTATTGATGCTAACTATGACTAGTATTATACTAATTACAAGTACGTAAATGTGTTTAATGTAAATTATCATCAAAAAACCACTCACAATGATCATGTCACCAAACCTAATGAGTCTTACACTGAATAAAAAATTATTAAAGATACTATATCTATTCCTCGATCATATTCAAAACTAAACATTAATGTTGAGAAATTTTCATATTTAGAACCTAAACCTAGTTCCTCCATTCTTACAAATCCAAATATTTCTCATCAACCTAAGACTTGTGTTAAATCCTCTAATAAATCTCATTGGAATTTTTGGTATGAACTTAACTCCATGCCTTGAAAATATACACTCATGGAATTAGTTATAACTTATCCTTATCATCATAATTTTTTGATGTAAAAATTACAACACATTAAGGAACCCTCATCTAATAATTATGATATTCTTAGTTTATCTTTTGATGGGTTCCCACTCACATAAGTTCCTTATAAACCCATAATATAATTCCCTAAAGCTAATATTATTAATTATGAAATATTATTTCATGTTGATGATCTATTCCCTTTTTTTTTTTAATTGGAATTAATAACACCTTAATTAGAAAAGTCTTGGTAGACACATGTTCAATAATTAATATTAATTCTCTTTGGCTCATCCAAAAAAATTGATACTCTCAAGAAAATCTTAGACAAACTCACCTTACTTGTTGTGGATTTGATCAAACCAACCAATATCCACTTTGTGGTATTTATATTCACCTCACATTTGGACATAACATAATTCAAACCAAACTTCTGGTTCTTGGCCATCTTTTATCATATAACATTACTTTAGGACATCCATTGAATGATCATATATGAGATAATTTAGCTTATAGTAGCCAATGTGTTAAATTTATCCATAATATAAAATGTTATAAACATGAATCAAATCCAAACCCTTGAATCATATAACTTCTAAATCATAAATCTCAATACCAAATACATACAATTGATCATATTTATAGTCATCCTCTACATGAATTCATTAACATGCATTTTGATTTATGTATCACTTTTACAGACTCTATTGATGATGAACCCAAAAAAATTAAAACCATTTGTAATACAACTATATTAAATCCCTATATAGTGTAATGGTTTCCTCCTATGTTATTTCCATGATACCTCACCATTGCTTTAATCATTGATATATTTGGTATTCCTCCCCCATCAAAATCTATATGAATCCGCTTACATAAAAGATAGTTTGACTTATAAAAAATATCAAGTTGCCAAAATATTTTAAGAATATCTAGACATGTTTCCTCATACCTTTAGTAACATAGGAAAATCCACTATTAATATCCCTACTGAAATGATACATTCACTATTTTTATAGGTTATGTTGATGCCTACATTAGGGCCCAAACCCAATCAAAATGCTTTGATGTAATAGATTATAAAAATACCTTAGGTAAAATATATGCCTTTAACTATGATTTTTATATTATCATATATTGTCTGATATTGAATTTAAAATTGAAGGTTATGTACCTCCTACCAATCCACACTTAAAATATACTCCATGAGTTTTCAAATAAATATTTGAACCTATAACATCTAATGATATTGATCAAATTTATAACATTCAATCACCTTCTTTAGATATAAATTATTTTTGTTAAATTGATAGTGTTCACACTATTTTTCATCTTTTTGACTATGTTGACCAACTTGACATATTTCAATCATCTGTCTTCGAATGCATTAGCCATGACCAATAATTGGCCAATACAGTTTTTTTATGATTCATCAATTATAGTAGCCTCTACAAATAAATTTGATACAATCAATCCTATTCCAGTTATCTCTCAACATTTGGAAGTTTTTCTTATTAACATTATATCCAAATGTAATGATTAACTTGAGATAGTAAAAGTAGAATCTTCACCTACTACTATAATACAAATACATACTAATTTTGGTATTCAATGTAATAAATTCATTGATGTCAAAGTGGATATCAAATATTATGGACCTCTACCCATGATTCCTAGTGATGAAGCTATCATATAATCATTCTATTCCTAAGATCTTCCATGCCAACATCACAAGCTTAGCCATTTTTTAGAAATAGGCTTTTAGATTTAATAATTTTTTTGTTAGTATTGATCCCAAAATTAATCATGTATATAATATTATTCTAGATTCATATCATTTCCAAGATGGAAATGTCAAAATTATTAAATAAATTATTATAATCAATTATGTTACTATGGACACTCCATGACCTATTCCTATCTATAATGAACCTTGACCTGATGAATATGATAACTATAGTCTATTTTTTGACAAATATAATGAAGATTTCTCTTGGTCATATGAATACATGCTTGGTATTGATCCTAGTATTTTTTCCATAACATCACCACTTATTTTGATGCAAAACCCATGTGTTAGAAGAAACATAAATTCTAGAAATAGGCTTTTAGATTTAATAATTTTTTTGTTAGTATTGATCCCAAAATTAATCATGTATATAATATTATTCTAGATTCATATCATTTCCAAGATGGAAATGTCAAAATTATTAAATAAATTATTATAATCAATTATGTTACTATGGACACTCCATGACCTATTCCTATCTATAATGAACCTTGACCCGATGAATATGATAACTATAGTCTATTTTTTGACAAATACAATGAAGATTTCTCTTGGTCATATGAATACATGCTTGGTATTGATCTTAGTATTTTTTCCATAACATCACCACTTATTTTGATGCAAAACCCATGTGTTAGAAGAAACATAAATTCCCTCCTTAAATATATATACCCTATTTCATAAATAAATTATCAAACCTATAGATGCTAAGTTAATAAAACATATAGATTATTCATAATAGGGTTTTAACATTATTATTATTCATAACATATTGACTATGGTCATTTGAATATGTATAGACTTTGATAATCTAAAATTAGCATGCCCTAAAGCCAATTTTCCTTTACCATCAATCCAATCAACTAAATATGAAATTTTGTCTATGATGGATGCTTTTTCAGTCTATAGTCATATTCATATCACTCCAAAAGATCAATATTAAACTACCTTCACCATTGAATAGGTAGCTTATTATTATTATTATTATTATTATTATTATTATTATTATTATTATTATTATTATTATTATTATTATTATTATTATTATTATTATTATTATTATTATTATTATTATTATTATTATTATTATTATTATTATTTTAAAATGCCCTTATTCTCAAAAATGTTGGAGCTATTTATCAATGTGTAATGACTCATATTTTCATGTTCTTATTCATAAAATAGTTTAATATTATGTGGCATATCATATTTTTGAATCAAAGCATCATGTAAACCATTTTCATAACCTTGGTATCATATTTGATTGACTCACATAATATAAAGTTAGAATTAATCCTTACAAATGTTTTTTTAGTGTTACTTTTGACAAAATCTTAGGATTTTTAATCTCCCTTAGAGGAATAAATGTATATATTTCTAAAATAAAATATATACTCAACATTCTTATCCTTCATTTCATTATAGATACACAAACATATCTTGGTAAACTTGAGAAATATGATGATTTTTTCCTAGAATGATTTACCACATCTAATTAGTAAATTCACTCCTTAAAATAGGTATCACTCTTGAATGGATCAACATGCATTGAAAATATTTTGATAACATGAAGGAATAATTAATTTATCCTCATAATATTAAACCACTTTATGTAAATAGCTCACTCTTATTGTATATTTCATCTACACCCATATTAGTTTGGGCAATGCTTTCTTAAAAAGATGAAATAGTTCACTAAGATTCCATATATTAAATTATTCAAACTTGAATATATTATGAAACCGTTAAAAAATATTAAAATGTGCTTGCCTCACTATATATTTCACTCCTAAAAGCTTTGACATTACATGATTTATAAAACTACTTACATCACTATACATTTTGATCCATTTCACCATTTTATCTTTGAAGATTTATTACCTAGAGACATAATTGGAAGATGCATAGTTATAGTAATGTAATTTGTCATAAGAATTATCACATAAAATTAATTTAAAGGTCAAGTGTTTTGTGATCAACTTGCTATCACACTTTCACCAACTACTAATCACCTTCAATATATTCCTCCTGACAAAGAGATCCTTTATATTGAAGGTCCCAATCAAGATATTTCACGTAAATATTATTTTCATAATTTTACCACAGATCTTGAGGCACAATACATGGACAAACAAGATAATTATAAACATCAATATAAATCCATCATTTGCATATTTTCCCAAAGTTATATTAATATATTTGGATGAAGAAACATGAACACTTCATTTTAATGGTGCCAAATGTCTTCAAGGAGTTTGGGTTGGTTGTGTCTTAGCTGACCCCAATGGCAAAATCATCCCTTTATCTTTTTTTATTTAAATTTTAAGTCATTAGTAAAATGGTTGAGTATTTAGCTCTCATAATAGGGATGCAAATAGACATTGATTTAGATTTCTCATATTTACATTCCTTAAGTTATTCAAAACTCAAATGTCATCAGTTTAGTGGTGCTAATCAATGAAAAATTTAAAATATTATCACATATCATCAATTTACTACCATTCTTACCAAAGAATTCACATCCTTTACTATTGAAAGGATCCCATAAGAACAAAAATTGATCACTGACTCTCTTGATTCATCTACTTCCCTCATCCACCCTCATCAAGCACTTCATGATTCATAATTTCACATTCAAATGAGAAAGTCACCATCCAATTTACAATCCAAGGATGATTCTCTTATCTACCACATTGATGTTATCACTAATAGATAGAGCTTGTGGTATAAAAACATCATACAACTCATTCAGCATTATAATTATCCTCTAGAGGTTGATTCTCATGAAAATACTCAAATATAGAAGTAACCCTACAAATATGTCCTTAGATATAATATTTATTATTATTTTAATTTTGAATATATATTTCTCCATTGTGTTAATAAAAATTTCCTTCTCTTGTTGAACAAGCACATGGGGTAATTTGTGTTTGTAATGACAATGAACATGATACAACTTGAAAAATTCCTACACATGAGACATTTCTAGCCTAATAATAGAAATGATGACATTATGTTTGATAAAAAGTGTAATCCTTTCCAACTTCATGATGATCTCATTCATTCTCCTCTAGTTAAACATCAAACCTTGGAGTCTCTTTAACCATTTTCTATGTGGGGATTATATCCCATTAGTAAATTACCTAGATCACAGGATGTCCACGTCTTCATCATTACTACCATCAAATATTTTACAAAATGATTGTAAATTATACCTATTGTAAATTTTGATGACATCATTATATGTATATAATATTAATTTAACTATTTATCACCACTAATATTATTATTATTATTCGACACTAACATCACTAATTTCATCTAGTTCATCTTATCATTAATCCCCCATCTTCCTAGTCATTTATCTCAAAACCCCTCTTCATATTCTACATAATAATAACCTTATTCACATCCAAAAAATATCAATCCTTTTATTATACCACTTATTAATATCCCATTTATATAAATAATCCTTCCTACACCCACTTGTCATATTAAAATTTGATATAATCTTGACTTGTCCAAATGCTAAATTTAAATTACCAAAAACCTACCCACCTATTTTGTGGCATATCCTACATTCCCAGTACCTATTCTTGACCTAATTCTCATATAAACCTATCTAAACCTCACTAAAACCCATTAGGGTTCTCTAATAGAGTATATAATGATCCAACCCTTCTCCAATTCTCTAGAGAGTTATCTCTCTAGATAATTCCATGGAATTTTAAATTCCATAAAATCTCACTCCCTCCTCTCTATTTAAGTCCACCATCTACTTACATTTGCAATAAAAATTTGAATGTATAGAAAATACATTATATTCTAATCCATTAATATTTTAATCAAGATATCAAATAATCCATGCAATCCAAGCCTTGAATCAAGTCGATATCATGATAAAATTATGAGTCAATAAGCAATCCATAATCGAGCAGTCTTTTTCTTGTTTTGAATATTATTTAGAGAAATTAGATTTAGATTTTATAATGTTTTTATAGATGTTTATTTTTCTTGAATTATCATCTAATGGATTGATGTTTTGTGTAATTTTGATATAAATTGAATATCTAAATTTTATTGATAAAAATATTGATCCATAATCACTCTTTAAAAATTCATTCTTAATCAAATAATATGTCATTTCAGGATTCCTCACATCATAATTTTTCATAATGGTGGGATCCTCAAAAATAAATATGTGAAATATTTAAGTGAAAAATTCAAAATCACACATAAATTTTCCATAGCATATGACCCTTGGTGTAATAGTCGAGAGAAAGACACTAACAAAATCTTGTAAAAGACTATTAGAGTTTCTTTCTCTGACTAACACTTAAATCTCTATCCTATGTTTTGGGTATATAATAGGAGCATTCATACTTCCACTAGGGAAAATCCCTTCTTGTTAGTATATGGTTCTGAAGTTGTATTACCACTAGAAGTTTAATTACCTTCCTTGAAATTTTATATTCATGGAATTATTGACGCAGAAGATTGCACCCTTGGCAGGAGGTCGAGTTCCTGCCTTCTTCACGCAACAATGGAAACTCCTCTCTTGCCTGTGGGATAGTGAAGCAGGAGAGGAGAGTCTCTAGTTAAGGGCTAGCTCCTTTTGATGTATCATTGTTTGTTTTAGCAAGTGTAAATACATACAGCCATATATATATATATATATATATATATATATATATATATATATAGCTATATGGATTGGGGGGATGAAAAGGGAGGAAAATATAGGAAAACAAACTACTCTAAAGAGGTGATACACCAAAATAAGATGAGCTTCTCACATCCACTCTCAAAATCAGATAAACAAACTTATATGCTTCACCCTTGATAGAAGAAAACAATCTACAAAATTGATAGGGAGGTAGAAATGAAAGATACAAAAAAGGGAGGTTCACTAAAGGTGTTGTGAGAAGTACTCTATAGATGATCCTCTCTGTTCTGCACTCCAAAATGGAACTCTTCTATTATCAGCTGTAGATGGTACCTTATAGATAGCTGGTGTGTTGGTGTTGAACCTATGAGAGCATCAAAGACAATGACTGAACACAAATCAACACTCAAGACATACACAGAATATCTATCCAAGAAGAGGTAAAAAATTGTGTTTATAGACTCAAGTAGAAATTTTAACAGGGCTGGACCTTGTAAAATTTGGGGAAAAGATCCTTACAAATGAAGAAGTCCACAATATATATGAGAATCAAAGAGGCCCATTTGGTGCTCCTTCTTTTACAAATGGCATATGTGTCCTTTCATGAAGAGAACAAGTTGCTCAAGGAATTAAATGGATTGATCGTTTTGCCTACTCGAGACTTACATTTCCTACTTGGGTGACTTACACGGTTTGCCTTCCCATTTAATGTGAGATAGAGGAAATGGTTACACTGCTGGCTTCTATCATTCCAAATGGTCAATTCGCTGGTATATCTCACCTGCTAAAGTCTCTTCTTCAATTAGTGTCAGTTGGACAAACTACTCACTCATTCCTTGCTTGTCGCTTTGTCCATTTGTTGTTCATGCCATCAGGTGATAAAAATGCTTTGTTTATGCCACTTAGACTTCTTAACTGCTCCCTACCTTATCACTCTACTTGTCACTTGGAATTTGTCTTTTCTAGCTGCTTGGCCCCTTGGGTGAACATACTGGTGGGTCACTACATTTTGAGCTCTTTCCTGGCTACCGCTTCCCATTTGAAAACAAATAGTTATTCCATTTCACTAAAATTGACACTTCTATGGCCGTCATGCTTTGAATATCAATGACTATTATATTCTTTTAAATTTGATAGCCTCACGGCCATCATCGGGTCCATGTGGCATCTCCTCAAGCACCTGCGGCTTTTCTGTCTTTGTTAAGTCCTCCCGGGCTCCTGCAGGTAAATTTGTCTGCAGACAATTTCCTTGGGTCTTGTGGCTTCACTATATTTTCTGGAGACAAAATGTCCATGGAAATTATTTTCCTTTGACTTTGAGCTTTGATCGCATATTTATAAAGATAAATTTTCCGTGGGAATCCTATTCAGCCCATTCCTTTATTATGAAGTGTCTGAATCTTTGAAATCATTGAAGTGTTAGCCCTCTAAAAAGGTCATTTGACTATTCACTGCCCTTCAGTTCAAGGGCATACCCTTGAACCATGCGTTTAACCATCCTGTTAAATCAAGCCATTGAACCAAAAGGTTTTAATGGTTCAATGGTTCAACCGAGCGCATTGATGAACCTTTGAACCCTTCCATTAAACTTTTCATTGAACCAAACATTGAACCCTTTGACTTGAACTAAGCCACTTGAACTTCCATGTTGAACCAAGCCCATTGAACCAAGATTTGGTTCAATGGTTCAAGGTTCAACCATTACATGCTGATTCCCTATTGAACTAAGACCGACGAACCTCTTCATTGAAATCTTCGTTTGAACCGAACCCGTTGAACCAAAATTTGGTTCAACGGTTCACGTAAGTGCACTGATTAGTTATGAAGGCCGATGGACTCTATTGAATCATTGATGTTGAACCTTTTCCAGTGAACCAAATGTCAATTCAACAGTTCAATTGGTTCAACGGTTGAACCACTGTGTGATAATGACATTGAACCAAGCCTTAAACTGGCACATTAAACCAAGCGTTAAACTTGAACCGATTGAACCAAGTGTTGAACTTAGGCATTGAACGGGTTCAATGGTTCAAAGATGCTAAATTTTCTTGTGATTTTATTCAGACTAGAGCCCAAAGAAGCTTTGTAAAACCCATAACTCTTTAAACTAATTCTCCACATGACAAAGGATTAACCTACAGAGTCTATAGATTTAGACTTGTAGAGTTCATAGAAATTCTATAGTGTTCATAAAAATGAAATGGCCTAGAATAGCACGGATAGGAGGGGACCAATTTCTTTGGCCTATTGGGCAAAAATGGTCAACAAATTGGTGACTCCCAGGGGAAGCATGCCTATTATGCTTAGAATCTAGCTGCCTTGAAAATCCATTGGGCATGGAGTTAGTAGTAACTTTGAGAACTAGCAATAGCTCTGTTATAACTTAGAACCAAAATGAATAGACCCACCTCTGAGGAAAAGGAAACACACACAAGGATTAAAAAACTATAACTTTTGTAACAACACTTAGGGAAAATAGGAAAAGAAAATAAAGGAGAATATGTACAAGTGAACCCAAAAATTAGTGGCAGCATTTCAAATGTATCCCATTAACTGGGATACATAGTTGTTCACCATCCAACCTAGAAAGTTAGAACACATTATGCTGCTTGCACTGAGTGATCATGTAAGGACCGCTCCATAGGGCATCAAATTTTGCATGTTTTTTGGGCTTAGCTCGATCTTCATCCCACTTTAAGACAATGTCTCCTTCAACAAAATCTTTTAGAAAATATTTCTTGTCGAAGTGCCTCTTTACTTGTTGTTGGCGACTGGTCATGGAAGCCATAGCCTGATCCCTTACCTCTTGGAGTTCCATCAGCTCACACAACCTGACCTCCAGGCCATTTCCTTCTTCAAACTGTAGTTGGTGGGAAAGATCCAATGCTAGTAATTCAAGCAAGATGGGAAGCCTAGCTTCCCTTCCATACATGAGCATATATGGAGAATTTTTTATTGCTCTTTTTCGAGTAATTTGGTTGGCCCATAGAGCTGTATTTAGCTTGGCATGCAAAGTTCTCTAATTTTCTTTCATAGTTCTCTTTATGATTTTGATCAAATTTTTGTTGGTAGACTTAGCCAGTCCATTCCCCTATAGATAATAATTTGATGCAGTGCTGAGGTATATGCCATACTTTAACACCCATTCACTTGTTCTGGTCCCCAAAAAAACCAAAGCGTTATCTGAGATTATGGTGGTTGGGACCCCAAATCTTGTTACCAGGTCCTCATAGAACTCTAGGACTATGCTTTCATTTGCCTCTTTCAGAGTGATGGCCTCCACCCACCTGGTGAAATAATTTGTAGCAATTAAGACACATTTATGCCCAGCACTGGAGGGAGGGTTGATCATCCCTATAAAGTCCATGCCCCACTACATGAATGGTTGCTCAACTTGAATGGGTTGCAGAGGCATGGCAGCCAATCACTATTTTCTGTCAAAAAGTGCACACTTCTGGCACTTTCTTACCTAGGCATGGGTGTCCATGAAAAGAGTAGGCCAAAAATAGCCAACTCTCATTAACTTTTCTATTGTAGCTCTAGGGGTGAAGTGACCACCTATTAGCCCATCATGGAACTCAGCCAATACCTTATCAGCCTGGTTTGGGTCAATGCACCTTAGGAGGACCCCAGAGAAATCCATCCTAAATAATACTTCATCAACCAAAACATAAAGAAGAGACTAGAGTTTAAAATATCTTCTTTTAGTCTTATCAAGACCATGTGGACATTCACCCATGAGAAATAAATGCTTCATGTCCAGCGTCTAATCCTTTATGACAGATGGTTCTTCTGATGTGGCTGCATCATGGATTAACAAGTTGTCTCTCCTTTCTTGCTTTATGTCTGCAGCCAGCTATTCGCATAGGCCTCTTCCCCTCCCCAGCTTGGTGATCTTGATGTCTATGTCATACTCCATCACTTTGGTAATCCACCCTTCCCTCTTTTCATTTAAATCTTGATTGGTCAAGAAATCCTTGACACCTAGATATGGGACCATAAGGTGGATCTTGCTATTAGACAACATATGCCTAAATTTATTTAGGCTTTGCACCACTACCAAGACTTCCTTTTCTACATATGTGTACCTGACTTCAAAGTCCTCTAACCCTAGGCTGAAGAAAGCAAGTGGCTACTCAAGGTCATCACTGTTAGCTTGGCTAAGCATGGAGGATATCACTTCCTCATTTCTAAAGGTATAGAGGTTAAAGTCCTTGCTAAAGTCTGGGCTGATCAAAGTGGGAGCCTGGGTTATGGCCTGCTTGATGGCCTCAAAGCTGTGTTTCCTCTCAGTTGTCAATTTAAATTCCTCACCTTTCTTCAGCATAGGGTCGAGTGGCTTGACTATCTCTACAAAATTTGGAATGAATCTCTGAATAAAATTAATTTTTCCAAAGAAGCTCTGTAGATTCTTCTTGTGCTTTGGTAGGGACATCTCCAAGATAGAGAGAACTCTCTCAGGGTCAATAGACAAACCTTCCTTGGACACAATGTGGCCAAGGAGTTTCCCCTCATGAACAACAAACACGCACTTCTTTGGATTAAGAGAGATGCCAAATTCCCTACACCTTTCAAAAATCTACCTGAGGTGTTCCATGTGCTGGCTCACTTTCTTGGAGAATACCATTACATCATCAAGGTATACCAACATGTTTTTATTTATCAAGCCACCAAAATCCATGTCCATGGCTCGCTGAAAGGTAGTACTAGCATTGGATAACTTGAATGGAATCTTATTATAGGCAAATGTTCCCCATTTTGTGGTGAAGGCTATTTTATGCTGGTCACAGCCTTGCACTAGAATCTAATTGTACCATGAATAACCATCCAAGATGGAGAAATTCTCACTACTAGTTACCTTCTAGAGGATCTACTCCATGCTTGGAAGGGGGTAATGATCCTTTAAAGGGACTTGATTAAGGTCTCTAAAGTTGACACACACCCTGATCTCCCCATTTTTATTTCTAATAGGAACAAGGTTGGCCAGCCATGAGGAATGTTTGATTTGAAATATAATTCTAGACTCAATCAATTTGGCCAATTCCCTTTGCATGAGGGGCTCAATTGTAGGATTGATAGGCATTTGCTTTTGTGTTACTAGCCTGGTGCCTTCTTCTAATTCAATGGTGTGTTGGGCAAGCCTTGGGTCGAAGCCCTTCAAGTCACTATAATCCCACGTAAACACATCAGCAAATTCTTGACATAGTAGAATGAAATCTCACCTCTCCTAAAATGTGCAGACCTTGCCAACTACCAGTAGCTTGCCCTTGAAGATTTTGACCCTTTCATAATTTTATTCTTTGGTAGTGATGCACACCTTGTCATTTCTCAATTGGTAATCTCTGTTGAAAATGCTTTCAAGCATGACCAGACCTCTAGGAAGTTTATTGTTCTTCAATTGAACAATCTAATTGCCATATTATTGTTGTAGTTTCACCTAGTTGTGTGTTGTAAACTAAGGTTCTTCTTGTAGGAAGAAGGCTATCTGCTGGTTACTTTTGAAGACTTGCCAATTTGCAACATTGTCTGGGATTGAAGGCTGAACCACCACTTTCAAGTGGTGTGAACCATAGTCTCGACTTATTTCCTTTAAAACGTCAAACTGGGCACCAATTGCTACTAGCCTATTAGCCTATTTGTTCTACTCCTTGGGAATAGAGGCAATGTTAAAAGCAAGAAAATCCTCCACCAAGTCCCAAAATCTATGTTTTTAAGACTTCAGCAAGGAGTTCTTGGTCAAATTCAAGCCTCTTACTTGATTTATAATTAGTTCATTTTCTCCTAGGACTTGCAACTCCCTAATCCCTCTTTTCCTTGCCCATTCAAGGCCATGGATCAAAGACTCATATTCTGCAACATTACTCATGCAAGAGAATTGGAAACAAAAAGCTAAAAATTACCTTTCCTTCGAAGGGGAAACCAACATCGCCCCACCACCAGCACCTATTTTACTTTTGGAGCCGTCAAAATATGGCTGCCACAGGCCAAGGTCTTCTTCACTTTCCTTCATTAAATTTGCAATGAAGGCACCTTCCTCATGCATGTAATAGACTCTGAGGTCTGCCTCCTCAATGAATTTGTATGGATCATGTTTGAAGTTATCATTTCCCCACTCATCCAAGAGTAAGTCTGCAACTCCTTCAAGAGTAGACGATGGAGATTGGTCTATCTGAGACTCTTCTAGGTCGATGATGGTGTAACTGACATTTATTGCCTTGGGTGAATATGGTTCTAGATGGTCCTTGTAGAGTGACTCAGACTTGATTTTCACTTTGGTCCCATACTTGGTTCTGAAAACTAGATATGACCAATTCACTGCTAGATAGCCACCTATCTTTGACGTGAAGTCCCTGGACAAGCAAATTGTGAAATATGGAGGAACATCTGCTACCACTATATCATGGGGAATTGAGAAGGTTGGGCAAGCATGCAATGTCAAGCCTAAACCCTTCATAATCCCAACTATTTTTGTAGGTGTCCCATCTAGCTGTAGGACTCCTTTGTTCATTTCTTCATACCTCAATCCCATCTTATCAGCAATGCACTTGGGCATCGCTGAGATGCTAGCCCCATTGTCAATTATGTAGTTGTGCACCAAGAAGTCCCCAATGACCAAAGATACATAGAAAGGGGGAGTTTTCTCTTCCTTCTTCACCTGTCCTGAAGTGGAAGGCTATCCATTTGTCATCAAGACATTATCAGTGCTGGTTAGGACAGCTTGACAATCTAGCTCATTCAATTCCTTTTTTAACACATCCTTTTGGCCTGGAAGAGACAACAAATCCCATAAAGAGATATTCATATTTAGCTTCTTCATCTGATCCACTATATTGATTTGAGGACTGCCACGCCTTAAGCTTTCTTTGGGGTTGATTCCAAGCTAAACTATAGGCTGAGGGGCTAAAGATATAGATGACTGCCTAAAATTTGGGGCCTTTGCATTAAAGTTTGATGGAAGAGGTGATGTTGATGCTTTAGTGGTAACCTGGGCTTCTCCCATTGCCCTTCTCTTAAACCTCATGTTGGATGCAACACAATTAGCCTGACTATCTGTAGCACCCACATAATTCACTAAATAAAATTCTTCTTCCAAATGATTCATCAGGGTAGAATCAGGATGAGCCTGATTGTTACTCATGCTGTGTTACATTGAAGGCTCAAATGCTTGAGATTGAGAAAATATTTGGTTATTTGCATTCTGAAAATTGTTCATCATCTCATTTATATAGATGGCCTATTCTTGACCATATCCCATGGTCAAACAACTTGGTTGTTGTTGTACTAAATTGTTATGAACAGGCACCATGGCCTTAGATGATGAAAAGGGACTGGTGTTGTAATTTTGAAATGTCCTATTTGTAGTGAGCTACCCCTGACCTTGGTTATAATTTTGAAAGGGGGGTCTAGGGGCTTGGCCATATTGTTGATATCCTTGGTTTGGCCTGTTGCTTTGAGCTTATTGCCTTTTAAGGGCAACAAGTTCGTTCGACATGTTTTACAATAGGCTCTTAACATCATTTAATTCATTTGATGGAGTAGAAGATGGTTTCTCAATGATAGGCAAGGGAGCAATTATGGGAGCAACAACCTGAATTAGGGGCAGTGATTCTGGGAATAGTGGCATGTGAGGCCTAGGGGCAATTTTCCCAGCTTGAACCAAGTAATTTTTGGCTGCTATGGCAATGTCATAAGTAACTGGTAGTATATGTCCTCCCAGAGATTGGATCATTATAGAAATATCACTGCTTAACACCTTTAAATAGTACAAGAAAGCATAGCTGGGGGTCGGTCTTACTAGGATGGAAATTTTGTCCCAAGTCTTTTGAAAGCGTGTGTTGAAGTCCTGCATATACTCATGTGGAGCTCTCTTTATAGTCATCAGCTACTCAATAAGTGAGAGGCCATCACTCTTTTCCCTAAAATGATCTGTTAACTGAGTGCCCAATTCATTCCAAGAATGTATGGAATTCATAGGCAAGGTCCCGTACCAGTCGAGAGCCTTGCCTTTTAGAGACAAAGCTAATAGCCTGATGGCAATATTTTCTTCTATTATATGGTGAATATTGCAAAGGTTGGAAATATTATTAATATGCTTAATGGCTGTAATAGGTCCCACTCCATGAAAAGAAGGCACATTCTTTAGAGTTGTTCCTGGAATTGGATCATAGTGTGGGAGGTTTAAGGGGCTCTCACCATGAAAAGCTGCAAAAGGTAATGCCATGGTTGGGATAGCTTGTAACTGTGGTTGTGCTGCAACTATGTTTCTTACAACAGGCCTAGGAGGATTGATTATTAGATAAGGATGGGTCCTCTCAAATCATAGTCTTTTAGCAGAGTTTAAAGGTAACTCAACAAAATCAAAAGTGACCTCTCTTGAAGCAGACCTTGTGGTGACCTTAGGCATATAAACTTTAAGCAACTGGTACTAAAATAAAAACTGAAGCTCTTGCCAGTGGAGTCACCAGATGCTGAAAACTTTGAATTGGCTATATCAGGACTAGCATCAATCCTGAACTTCACTAAATTATCAAATTAAACATCCCATTGGGCATGCCAAAAACTATTGATGCAGAAGATTGCACCCTTGGCAGGAGGCTGAGCTCGTTCCTTCTTCATGCAACAATGGGAACTCCTCTCTCACTTATGGGATGGTGAAGCAGGAGAGGAGAGTCTTTATTTAAGGGCTAGCTCCCTTTGATGTATCATTATTTATTTTAGTAAGTGTCAATACATACAGGCATATATATATAGCTATATGAACTCGGGGGGATGAAAAGGGAGGAAAATATAGGAAAATAAACTACTCTAAAGAGGTGATACACCAAAATAAGATGACCTTCTCACATCCACTATCAAAATTAGACAAGCACACTTATACGCTTCACCCTTGATAGAAGAAAACAATCTACAAACTTGACAAGGAGGTAGAAATGAAAGATACAAAAAAGTGAGGTTCACCAAAGGTGTTATGAGAAGCACTCTATAGATGAACCTCTCTATTCTACACTCCAAAATGGAACTCTTCTCCTATCAGCTATAGATGACACCTTGTAGATAGCTGGTGTGTTGGTGTTGAACCTATGAGAGCATCAAAGACAATGACTGAACACAAATCAACACTCAAGACATACACAGAATATCTATCCAAAGAGGTAAAAAATTGTGTTTATAGACTCAGGTAGAAATTTTAGCAGGGCTGTGCCTTGTAAAATTCATGGAAAAGATCCTTACAAATGAACAAGTCCAAAATATATATGAGAAGCAAAGAGGCCCATTTGGCACTCCTTTTACAAGTGGCATATGTGTCCTTTCATGAAGAGAACAAGTCACTCAAGGAATTAAATGGACTATTCTTTTTGCCTGCTCGAGACTTACATTTCCTACTTGGGTGACTTACATGGTTTGCCTTACCATTTAATGTGAGATAGAGGAAATGGTTTCACTACTAGCTGCTATCATTCCAAATGGTCAATTCACTGGTATATCTCACCTGCCAAAGTCACTTCTTTAATTAGTGCCAGTTGGATAAACTGCTCACTCATTCCTTGCTTGTCACTTTGTCCATTTGTTGTTCATGCCATTAGGTGATAAAAATGCTTTGTTTATGCCACTTGGACTACTTAAATGCTCCTTACCTTATCATTCTACTTTTCACTTGCAATTAATATTTTTTGGCCGCTTGGCCTCTTGGGCAAACATACTAGTGGGTCACTACATTTTGAGCTCTTTCTTGGCTAGTGCTTCCCATTTGAAAACAAATGGTTATTCCATTTCGCTAAAATTGATGCTTCTATGGCCGTCATGCTTTGAATATCAATGGCTATTCTATTCTTTTAAATTTAATAGCCTCACGGTGGTCATCAGGTCCATGTGGCATCTCCTTGGGCACCTGTGGTTTTTCTACCTTCGTTAAGTCCTCTCGAGCTCCCATGGGTAAATTTGTCTGTGGATAATTTCCTCAGGTCTTGTGGCTTTGCTATATTTTCTGCAGACAAAATGTCCATGAAAATTCTTCCACTTTGACTTTGATCTTTGACCACGTATTTCTGTAGACAAATTTTATGTGGGAATCCTATTCGGCCCATTCCTTTACTATGAAGTGCCTGAGTCTTTGAAATCGTCGAAGTGTCAACCCTCTGAAAAGGTCATTTGACTATTGACTGCTCTTTACTT
>JARHVA010006259.1:0-17500 GCA_037957365.1 Torreya grandis | reverse complement strand
ATCAAGGAGGAATCTCAAAATCCAAAATAAATTAAATCCATATCATACAATAAAAAGGTAATGATTAAAAGGCAAAGACAATCTTAACATGAAAACCACAAATAAATTACGTGATATTTATTTGACAAACATCCTATTATGTTTGAAGATCAAACTCCATAGTTAGCCTCATAATAGATTCAAGGTTCATTAGGGATTGTTAATCTAGAAAACTAGAATAATAGGTCTCATTATTAGATATATTCATAGTTCCACCTACATTCTCCATGAAAGTAACCAATCTTCAAATTATACAAATGAATCTATAATGGGTACTAAAAAGTATAGAACACGTTGTGGGAAGGTAGGTTAATTTTAATTTTCATACATAAAAAATAATGGGATGATACTTATACTTCACTAATTATCCTACACTTCAATATTTCAATTGAGTTCTTTAAAGGTTATTGATGCAAAAAGCTTTCTTAGTCTTACTATATTGATTTGAGTGTCTTATCTATGATAAATATTATGTTATCACCTTGGTTCCACCCTCTTTTATCCCACCACCCATTTCATTTCTCCCCTTAATAGGCAGGTTCATTTATAAATCTTTTCCCAATTTATTTACTTTTTATTCTCCATCTCTTCTTCGACATGATTATAATTTGACTATTTTTAATTTATCCATAATTAGAATAGAAGTTACATCTTCAATTTATTTCAAGTTGATTTATTGGTTATTACCTTGTATTTATAGATACTCTCTTACTTATGTTTTGAACCTTAATTTTTCTATTCACCATTTTATGGGCCATTTCATCCCTTTTCTCTAATTATCTCCTTATTTTTCATATTTGATTGAGTATGGATTATTACATCTCTTTCATCAATGTTGTTTACATTTCTATTTTTTTCATCTTTGATTGGGTATGTATTGTCACTTATCTCTCATCGATGTTATTTACATTATTCTATTTCATAATCCCTTAGATTGATCTAGATTATTACTTTTATTAATTTTGATACCTATCTCGGTCTTTTAGTCATTAGTAGATTTATCTATTTCATTACCCAAATTTACCTCTTTTTGGTCATTTAGCTTAGACATTTTGGTTCTAACTAAGCCTTTGTCCTTTTGACATACCAAATTTTATAAATACCTAAATTTGCCATGAAAATTTTCACTTGCTTTGATTCTCTTATTATTTTTTATTTTGATATCTAGCCTTGTATCGCTATGGTTTTTCTAATGTAGTTATCAGGCATTTCATGATTAATAATATAAATAAAACATGTGATCATATCCATCCTTAACCATTCTATGTCTATCAAAATCCATCATACACTCATCCTTAACCATCACACACTTATCCAGAACCATCCTTACCCATCATAAACTATATTAAATCATACTTAACCTTTCTAATCCTATATTTAACCATCCTAATCCTATCCTAAGACATACTTAATTACCCTTACTGAACAAATCCCATCCTTATCTATTTAATCCGAAACACATATAAACACATACTTTTTAATGTAATCTTTCCCATCATATAACCATCCTTATTCCCAATTTTGACCCTGATAAGGAAGTGAAAACATCTTGAGACATGTTATTAGAAATATCTTGGTGTATATTTACAAGGATAGTTTGACAACTACACACTTGGTTCTTATGTAATGCATTATTGGAATTATTGACTTGATTCACATTCATTACTATTCATCTATACTTCATCCATAATATAAAAATCCAAATACATTAGGAAATCACCAAAAATATGAAATACTATAAAAAGAATAAAAATAAGCATTATCCTTAGTTAAGTTACCTAGTCATCATTTACAATTATTAGTCATTAGAGAGTCCACATTGTTAAATATCTCAAACATCAAATGGTTCTATTCTAAGCCAAATAAAAATAAAAAATAATTTTATTTTTTTAGTTCATAGTCATTTAATTGTTTATATAGTCATTTAATATCTTATATATATTAGGTGTTTACATGATTCCAAAATACTTGTTTACTTCCTTGTTTATTTTACTTACATGGTTCTCAATTATTGCAAACATTTATTTTAATCTTGTTTTCATTATTAATTTATGTGTATAAATAACTATGTATATTAAAAACAATGTTATTATGATCATCCGTATCATAATTCACTAAGTCTTGAACTTGTGACTCTATTAGTCCTTACATGTATAATACAATCGACATCATTGTCTTTATATACCATCAGTACTTATTATCTTATGTTAGATAAAATAATGTTTGCTAAAATATTATTGGTTATTAATGTTGGAAACCATTTTGGAAACTCCAAGAAAATAAATTAAATAGTGGTATCTATAAAACCATTTAACATCCTTAGATGAAGCATATATTTCTCATCTTAGACAAATCCATTGTGGTTTACTCCTCATAATACCCATGACATGCTGAAAAGACTAACCCATAGAGTGATTAGAGGATGTAGTACATGTAATCTCTCCTATTAATTTTTAATGGATACTTTTTCATCTTAAATTTATACATAATCATGTCAAACACACTCATTAACATACATAATAACATTGAAAATAACATCGATTTATTAAACCTCATCATTCATATATAAATCATATTTTCAACATGGTTGCATTCTTCTTTACAATAACTTAGTTTTGGTACAAATGAAATCTTGAGTCAAAACTTATGGCTTATAAAGGATGACCACTATAGTGAAAAACAAATTTGTCACTATGTTGAATGAATTTCCCTATTATTGACTAACTTTCCACATTCAATGCCCAATTCACCATTTTGAGAATTATGAATTCATTTTCCTTTTCTTTTCTATGTATTTGACAGAACAAAAATAAATTTGTTTCCCCATACATCCCATTATCACTTCTATATTCCTTCCATCTACATCCAAACCATTTTATCCAATCATGTGATCCATCATCATTAATCCATCTAGTCACTTGACTTTAGTGTATAATATACTTACACATCAATAATATATAATCATTTCTTATTCTTTCCATTTAATCTCCCACATCTATTGATTGGGACTAAAAACATCAAAATATCTATCATTTATCTAATCAATCAATTCATTAATAAATCATTCAATTAGAAAATTAGTAAATCAATCACTTCAATTCAATCTCACATCTTTCTCATCAGGATATATCATTCTCACATCCACTCCTATGAACACCAATTCGTGTGGCAAATCAAATTTATGCAAGTTATATTAGGATATATCATCCAAAATACACTCTTTACATATATCATTATTTGGGGGAAAATAAATATATCATCACAACCACTCACATTGTTTAATAATTAGCTTAAGGGGGTTAGAAACATTCATGGTTAAATACATCATCACTTGACATATATTCAAACATTGAGAGAAATACATATGGCCTGATATCCCCATCTAGATTATGTCCACAATAGACTATGTAAGTAAATATTAGATACATGGGATATCCAGGGTAAGTTTGAACATTATTATTCATCTAAGTAATTTTACTCACATTTATAACATCATTTAATTAAATTGTTAAACACATTTATCACTTTTTTAAACTACAAATCTTTTAAACTTTTATAAAAACATTAGACAATCCATTTTTTCATTTTACAATCCATAACATGCCATCGTGAGGATATATCATTCCCTAATTCACTCATGTGACCCCTAAATCCTGAGCACCATCCAAGCTATAGTCAATGAATGGGAAATATTATTTTCCCATTTCACTCTTTAACGATTATCTTCTAAGGCCAAATTCTTTTACACATGTCAATCTTATAATTTTTTTTATCGATTATAGTAATTTAATTTATTTATGGTATTAATTATAACCACTTAATAAATTTCCCTTCAATAATTTTAAGTTTTCATAATATTTACCACATGAAAACTCAATGGGGAATCATTACATTCATTTTCATTTAATCGAGGCAAATGTTTCTCCACAATCATAAACTCTCTAATTTGTTTACTAATATTTTAAATGATATTACTTCATGACACAATTTCAAAGAGGGATAAATGTAGACACCTAAATTTAACCTTTAATGTTGAAATTCACTTCAACATGATAGACCTTTTCATTCCACAATTCTAATTTAAATTAAAATCACTTCCATCCAAATTTAAAATAATTGATTAATTAATGATATTCAAATGCATCTATTTTATTCCAAAATTAATTAAATATAATATTTTGACCTCATCCAAACATCCTCCATATTTTTATCAAACATGTGTTCACTCTTCCAACCACCTTCCTCAACTTCATCAACCACCTTATGAGCCACATTAGAACATTTCAACTCCTTACTGACTCACTCAACCAACTACCCTTTCTTCATAACCCATAGAATTGGTCATTATATTCATGGACAAGGACTAATTCCTCATTATTTATTATTTTAATAATTCAACAAATTCAAATAATATTCAACTTTTCATCTTGCCTCTCATAAGCCTATAAATTGGTGTTCAAGCCATCACTTTCATCAGCCACATTTATGCAAATGAAGTGATATAAAATATCCAATTGAATCCAAGCCATAAAAAGTCCATTTTCATAGCAAAACACTACCTAATTCCCCTTTGCATTGGAGAAAGGATTAACTAATGACATTCAAATATTTAGTCACCTTTAATCATAGTGGAGAGGGTTCACAATAATTAAATTTTATAATTGTGTGTTTTATTGTTTTCTTTCATTTGTTGATCTATTTTGAGGTTAATTGAGTTTAGAATAGGATAATTTATGTTTTATTCCTTAAATTCATTTGTATTCCAAATTTCCTTTCATACAATGTATTGTGAGGTATTTTTAGACGTTTTCTAATTGTTTGTAGTGTATTTATTATATTAATTATATAAAAAGTTTTAAAATATCTAAGAAAGACAATGATCTTGTATTGTGAGGAAACTTATGTTCTACCTATGGCTTGCTCTCAATTCTATGGCCTTTCATAGCTTGGACCAGATGACCACATACTATGCATTTTTTACTCTAGTTTCATGTCCAAGCTTCCGGTATCATGGTTCTTTTCAAATTGGTTTTCAAAAAATAAGTAGTGTGTGTTTTATACCTAGTTGTATATGTAAACATCCAATTCCTCAAAATTCACTCAAACATGCATTTTAAGCCAAAATCACTTAAATGCACTAAATGTTTCAAGCTTGTCATATACAAGTTATGATTTAGGATAATGTATCCCTAAATGGGGAAATCCATTATGTGATTATTAACTTTTATCAAATCATTTCAAGTCAAAATGATGAAAATGCAATTTGACACTCTAAACCACTGAATTCTTATAATTTATAAGCAGATGACATGTGCATGCATTATTTCATGTTGATAATGTCTTAAATGGGCTATTGTTCCATATGTAATTGACACCTTCTATTTCCACTCCAATAAAATTATGACCCAATAATATGACATTTTAACTAGTTTGATTAGTAGTGTGTAACCAATTTCCAAAGAATTACATAAAATTTGATTAAACTCACTTAAGTAAATTAATCCAAATTAGGAGCTTAAGTGGAAAATACATGAAAGTTATTAAATCTATTTTAATTAGACATTCATTTCTAATATATGCATCATTAGGTGACATCATTCTTGGGGTGGTATCCATAAGCCATAAATGCAACAAATATCAAGTTTAAGGCTTGTCATGCCTATTTAATGCCCCTTCCTTCAAAATATTTATGGTGATATTTATATATTAAATATCCAAAATTAAATTAATTCATGGCCACACATCTTGATCTCAAGATGGATGGTCATGGTTGATTCTAATCAAATTCAAAAATCTATAAATAAGAGGGCTAAAACCACCATTTTTAAGCTTCATGTGTGTAAACTTACTATGTAGAATTCTCTCCACAAGTCATTTCTATGTAGTTTTATAATTCTTAATTTTCAATAGGATAGTTTCACTATACGAATAACATTAATCAAATATTATGAGCCTATATTTCATTGGTGCACTTATGATGATGGAGGAGTAAAGCACTCATCATTGCTAAAGACTTGAGCACCAAATCAAGGGTAAAATCATGTTTTTAGATGCATTTGGATGGTGGGATGCTCTTGGGAAGGTTTATTAGCTCTTAATTATCATTTTTAAACCTCATTGAAGGATTTGAATTAGTTATTTTTGTATTATATGCATTTCTTGACTTTTCTTGACTAATGTTTGATCTAAATCACCTTGGATTCCATCTCTATAGTAGATAGGATTTGGGCATGTAGATAAGATCACAACTCATTCCACCTTCTATCCAAAATTTCATGGCCTATGATCTCTGCTTAAGATGTTTTGATTCTTCCAAGATGTATTCTAGGAGACTTGCATCTTAAGACTAATCTGGTTGCATTATAAAACCATGGCCTAAACAGTCTAGACACTTTCACCTTCCAACATGGTAATATTCTTCTCTCAAACCACCTTATCTATTCATAAATTATGTTGATGGAGTATATGCACAAAAACCATTTTCTACAGTTTCATGGTTTTTGATACCACTTATTACCAAATCTTGTGGTTTTGGGAAAACTATCTTCTTAAAAAGGTATTATGTTTCAAAAAGATTACCCTCTTTACACATTTTAATGTCATTCATTTGATTGACATCATTATATTTGTTAAAAATATTTTAACCTTTTATTTTAGTGGGTTAAAAAAAGGGCGTAAGACTTATCATTTTTTTTTATAATCATCATTTTATAAAAAAAATAGTATATTTTAGTGAGGAATAATATCCTCCAAGGATATCTTTTCTATTTCTTATATAAAATTAATGTATTATGGAAGATATAAGGAAAATTGTTACTATTTCAAAAATCTTGTTTTGTTCACATATTAAATACTAGAAGAGGAGGTAAATTTTAGTAGGTGGCCAAACCCCATGAAAAGAAAAAAACAATTCTCTGCTTATTTTCCTAATTTGTCTATGGTGCATGGATGGATTATCAACCAAGCCTAACTTTATCTTTTTGTCTAGAAAATTAATCATCCTTTTAAAAATTTGTTCTCTAATTACTCAAGATGCATTCTTAATTTTATCTAAAATCTTTTCAAGTATGCATTATATTTGAAACATTATGGGGATTCACCATTTCATATTTCAAGGAGGGGTATGTGTGTATTGTGTCTAATTCACTCTTTTATTATATTTGTAATTTTTTTTTATAAAAGTTACAACTACAAACTACTACAAAATTCATTTCTACACAATGGATATAAATTCAATTAATCCTCTAATATAATTTAACTAATATGAATGGAAAACCAAAACTAAAGTTACATTGATCAAGGGTTTACATCATTATATACTATGAAACAAGATTGAATCAAACACAAAAGTAGATTAAGTTAAGTGGTAAAACTATTGTGATGAATTCTATGGATTTTTATGTCTATGAGTTTCTCCTAATATTTTATTTCATGTAGAGATTCTTAAAACTCCCAATAATGTGATAACCACATTTCAAAATATGTTTGATAAGCTAGATGTAACGAGAGGCCATGAACTAGAGATAAAACTCTTTACTTTGAATCCTACTAGTTTTTACACCATTCAATATTTTTTCACTAAGTTTAAGTCCCTAAGATTGTAGTTGAAATAATGTTGGATATAAAACAAATATGACCAATGTATTACTTTTATACTCTCAAAACTAGGCCTATATTACTTATCTTTGTCTCTACCTTACATTTCACTAAAATTGCTCTAGGCATTGCATGGAAAATGCCTTCTATACATGACTTTGTTATTGACTTGACTTGGGAGCAGGAAAACTTAATATAGATAGACACATTAAATTCCTTATAACCTAAATCCATAATTTTTAGTAATGGTAAACACAAGGATTCAAATTAAGAGAAGGAAAAAAATAATAAGGATTATTATAGTAAGAAAGAATCAACCCCTACCAAAATAACCACCAAACCTAAGAAAGATAAGGCTAAGTGTGGCTATTTATTAAAATAAAGATTGGAATGATGAATAAGAGTACATGAATAAATAAATTGATCACCTAACTCATCTTATTGAAAAGAACAACATATGTGTTATTGAGTCTATTAAGTAGAATTCATCAACTAAATATTATTCTATGGTAAAAGGAAAAGGTAAAGAGAAATAATAGGTCAAGGCTCTTGTATTAGTTGTAGATCCAACATCTTCATGTGTTATTAAATTAGGTGCTTCCCATCACGTGGAATATTTAAAAGTTGATTTTTATTCTTTATAACCTTCTAACATTTATTCTATCACTTTGGGTGATTAAATTTCATTAAAAGTTCTAGGAAGAGGTTCTATTGAAATTTATGGAAATGATTCAAAAACATTCTAAGTATTCTATATTTTTTAGCTAATATCCTATCAATACACTAAATTAATCATATTAGTAAAAACACAATGGTAGAGTTAGTACCATATTCAATCATATAAAAGAGTTTCATAATGATTATATAGTGGTAGTAGGTACAAAAGATCAGCAAGCTAGGGTATATACCTTCTCAAATTTTGCACCTAATTATTTTATGATTTCATTAATGATTCATTCAAATGGATTTATCAAATTATGGAATGAAATTTTTTGCCACCTCAACTACCACTACTAATATAATAACTAGAAAAAAATGGCATGTTCACAAACTTACTTGGAGTCTATTTCTCTATGGGTCTTTTTCAAGGTTACACCCTTGGGAAGAATCCCAAAGAGTAATCTGACTAAGTTAAATCTTATAGGGATTCAAAGGCATTGGATCTAGTCCATAGTGATGTATTTATGCCATTTCCTAGCTTATATTTCATAAGGGCTAAGTTTTTTTCATCTTTATTGATGATTTCTCAAGGTACACATGGGTCCACTACCTTAGGCAAAAATATGAAAATTTTTGACAAGTTTCAATACTTTAAAGTTATTATAGAGAAACAATATGAGAAATTAATAAAGATTATTCTAAAAAATAATGGGGGTGAGTATGCCAATAATAATTTTGAGTATTTTTTTCACAAGAGAGGATTGATTTGTATAAAATGTTTCCAAATAGTCCTCAACAAAACATAGTTGAATAACATAAGAACATGTCCTTGAAAGAGATGGCTAACTATATGTATCACTCTAAGTCACTTGAACAACAATATTGAGCTGAAATAATCAATTGTGATTGCTACATTGAGAATAAGGTTCCCCATAAAGCTTTAAAAGGCATAACTCCCTTTGAATCTTGGTATAGTAAATAACCCACATTTCAACATTTTAAAGTTTTAAGATCTATAGCTATGGAAAATATACCTAAGAAGAAATGAAAATCTATGGAACCTCAAATTAATCCTTACATATTCATAGGTTATACAAATGGTTTCAAAGGGTATTTCCTTATTCGTTCAACCTCAAATGAGTTTTTCATCGATATAAGTGTTGAAATTAAAGAGATTCCCAAAAAATCAACACTTGACACTTCTCACACTTCATTAGACTCACTTGGATTTAATTTAGATGATTTTAATCACCTTAAACATATTTTAGAGGTTGAAGACACTTATTATAGTTATGATATAGATAATAGTGATTGAGACTCATCTCCATCCACATCTTACCAAACATTAGAAGATGATGTTTCTATACCTTACTCATCCACTTCTACTCCTCTTTGGGTTAGGCAAACACTGTAGAGTGTAGGCACATGGGTTGGGAATCCTTTAGATGATATGTGTACATGTTAAAAATTTTAGATTAGTTCACATGATTTTCATACCTCTACCTCATATCTAAATTTTTTTATGAGGCATCAAGTATACCTAATTAAGATTCTACTATGCATGAAGAGTATAAATCCTTAATGAAAAATCATACTTGGGATTTAACACTTTTTTATAATGGATTAAATATGATTACATATACATGCATATATCAAAATAAGTATGAAACATATAGGTCCATTAACAAGTTTAAGGAACAATTTGTCACAAAGGGTTTCTCACATGTTCCTAGCATTGAGTATACAAAGTCCTTTACACCAGTAGCCAAAATGAATTTCATCAAAATCATACTTTATATTATCATATAAAATCATTGGGACATTCATTATATGGATGTGAAGAGTGAATTTTTTAATGGTGACCTTGAGGATAATATTTGCATGAAGTAGGCTCTAGGCTTTGTTGAAGATTCTTCCCTTGTATGCAAACTCTAAAAATCCATTTAGGGTGTAAAATAGGACATCTGAGAATGGTAAAACAAGATGGATTCCTTAATTATTACATAAATATTCACCAAATACCATTTATATTTAAATGTATATCTATTACAATAAGATAAAATGCTCTTAATTTTGGTTATTTATGTTGATGATATTTTGGTCACTGGTAGCTCTTCTTCATCCATTATAGTGGTGAAAATGGATCTTTAGATAGATTTTCCATGATATAATTAGGATTTTTACATTAATTTCTTGGGATTTAGATTTTTTTGTCTGATTCAAGGCTCACTCTTGCATATCCTATGTATGCTCTCGATCTACTTGTTTGGTTCCACATGGTTGACTGTAAGCTAAATCTGACTTCCTTTCTACCTGGAATCAAGATTGAGGTAGATTTTACTTCATAATTGGTTAATTATAACTTTTATTGACTAGTTGTGGGTTGAATTATCTAATTGACACTCACTAAACCTAAGATATCATATGTAGTGTGCCTAGTCTACAAATTCATGCTAGAACCTCTTGAGTTACAATAAAAAGTAATTATGAGGATATTTCACTACATTCAGGGCACAAATAGAGTGGGGATTAGGTATATTGAATCATACTTGGATGGTGATATTTTGAATCATAATTCCACTTTTGGATATAGATTCCCCTTTGGTTTAGGTCTGATTAGTTAGTCAAGAATGAACCAAAATGTTATTATTTTATCATTGTTAACGAAAAATGCATGAGGGTATATTATATAATAATTAATACATATATATTTATGGTATTTTTATACAATTTGGTATACATTTCAAATGAATTACCATTATATATTATGAAAACTAGAGTACTATTCAAATATGTAGGAATCTAGTCCAACATCAATGGACCAAACACATAGATCCACTTGCACTTCATCAAAGAGATAATTTATGGGGAAATTATTGATATAATATATTATAATATGATAGATAAAATAAATTAATTCTTCAAAAAACCTTTCATAGAGTGAAATTATCTAATAATATTGGTTTAGATTAATAAACTAAATAAACATGAAATAATGAAATTGCACACAAAAATATAATTCCATCAGGGTAGTTTTAATTGAGAGAATTTCAAACTATATGATATTTTAATTTCCTATAAAATATGAGATGAATATTATCAAATTAGTCCTAAAAATATCTCAAATATAAATCTTAATATCTATTACTCATACATATTCTTTCTCAACATATATAATCTACATGAATTATAATTCACTCAATTGTTTATTTTGTTCTAACTATTAAAATATTTACTCACCCCAATGAGTACTAAGAATAATTTTCCTAAAATTTCCCCCTTATTGAAAACATGATGATAATACAAAAATATATTTTATTTATGTTGCTCTGTGAAAGCATTGTATAGACCAGGTATAACTCCATAGCATATCTTTTTACCCTTGTGAAGGCATAGCTATGAGATTAATTTTAAAATAATATTCCCTTCCTCTTTTTGTTACCATGAGACATTACATTATTTATTATGCTCCCAAATTATGAATCTCTAAGATTCACAAGCTCATAACTAGTTGGACAACTATCTACATTGAGTTTACATCAAAATCTTCTCTACCCGTGATAATTGATTCTTTGGAATATGCATATTTTCTAAATGTTTCTGAAGGAGTTTATTAAGAACACAATGGAAATCACAAGTGAAAAAGTAACTTATTTTTTTTATTATTCAAAATCACACAATATTTTCAAAGAAAAACATGAAAAAATAATCCACTAATCCATCAAGTAGCCTCATCGCTAGTGGTTAATGAGAGGACACTGAAAGTTCTCCAATCTCTATTTCTTCCTCCTCTTGTTGACATTGTTTACTCAATAATTTTTAACCTAAAGATCATGTAGATGAATTTTTTGAGGATAAATTTGCACCATAATCTTCACATACTCATTAAAAATTGACATCAGTTACCTTGATAGTGCATCTAATTAAAATTGAGGAATTACTTTTTTTGTTTTTTTTTAGCTTTCGATAATTGAGACTACTAACTCAAAAATAGTATTATATACTATGAATACTGATGTATTTCTAAACCTAATAATAAAATCCAATTGAATATTTATTTTACTAAAAAATATACACTAAAATACTTACCTAAATATAAGAAATACTATCCACTTATTAAACGTAAGATAATATTATTACTTTTTAATCAACAATCCTATTAAAAAATATAAGAGAAGATAAAATAATTAAATATTAATTTTTAAAAAATGGTGATTTTTTTTTAACAATTTAAACTATTACCCCAATGACTAGACATGACTTACTAATATTATTATTAAGACATTTTTAAACCTAGGAAAAAATGAAGACTAACACAATGAAACAAATAATTTGATTACATAAGCTATAGAAAATTATATGAAAAATAATGACCATGTATCACAAACAAAGAATTTTTTTAATCAAATATATTTAAATATGATTAACATTGACCATATAAAAATTGATGCCATAATATAAAATTTTGTAAGAACTACATTCTTTTATAGGTATATAGGTGACTGAAGGCTCATGAAAACCAGTGAAAATATGTTAAAAATTAACAACATAATAGTATTGAATGGATAGGATGAAAGAGGAATTATAGGAGTTTTAAACACTTTGATACAGTGATAAAAGAAACATACAATGTAAAAATGACCAAATATATGTGAATTAGGGGAAAATGTAAAAAGAATAGGGATGCATTGATGCAGAGTATGTTTAATGCTATGTTGGAATGTGGTAGCTGATATAATTTTCATGAGACTGAAACTTAATAAAATAGCTTTAAAAAAATACATGAGAACTCTAATACCAACTCATAATTGGGTAATAAAAGGAAATAGTGGATTTTCCCCTCACACACATTCATAACCCATAGTTGGCTCTGAATAGTAGATGATAATCTTGGTTTAGATTATTATAAACTAAACACACATGAAATAATGGAATTACATATAAAAATATAATTTAAATCCATACAATATTCATTGATATTATTTTATATTATATATCCTTTCCATTTCCTATAAAAGAGGAGATGAGGCTTATCATATGAATCCCAAAAACCTCTCAAATCTAAATCCTAATATCTGTCACTCATACCTTTTAATCTTTTACTTATATAATCTAGGTAAGTTAAAAATTAATTATTTATTTATTTTATCTGTATATTTACTCACCCATGTGAGTACTAACAATAATATCCCTTAACATTATCTTCACTTCAAATATCTTCTTGAGGTTTTTCATACTATAATATCATCTTCTGGGAGGACCATATAACATCTCTCTCTCTCTCTCTCTCTCTCTCTCTCTCTCTCTCTCTCTCTCTCTCTCTCTCTCTCTCTCTCTCTCTCTCTCTCTCCTCTCTCTCTCTCTCTCTCTCTCTCTCTCTCTCCTCTCTCTCTCTCTCTCTCTCTCTCTCTCACTCTCTCTCTCTCTCTCTCTCTCTCTCTCTCTCTATGGGGGGAGTTTTTCCTATTGGTCCTCTTATTTTCTATACTTTATGTAAAATTTCTATGTACATGGGTACTTCATCATGCCTAGTTGTTAAGACCCAATTTTTCTATAGTTCCCACCTAATTTGTGTTTATGGGGGGTGTTAGAGTACGGGTTAGTCATTTTCCCCATATTTTTTAATATGGGTTTTCTACCTACTTAGAGTTATTTTACCTTCATGGAAAAGTTCACTTAGCTATAAAATTTTACCATATGACTAGGAAGTAATTCCCTGGACCAATTATTCTAGTTATGAGAGTTACTCTGCTATTCTTAGATTTTTTGACATTTTTTTGTAGAGGAAATTCTATTCTATTTAGAGGGTCTATTGCAAAATTTTTTGGAGGAGTTACTCATCACTCTCCTATGTGTACATATCACTAGCTCAAGGCTCTACTTTTACATTCTTGACCAGCCTTATAGCTAAAAATCTCATGATTTACATCTCCTTGTGCCTCAATGTGTACCATATAGTCTGAACCTAATATTCTAGTTACCCAGATCACATGTATTATATAGTATGATCAAAGCATGATATATATCCTTTACACTCAATTACAGATCTTTAAAAACTTCCTATCTTCTTGGACACTTACATTCAAACTTTGACACTAGCATCAATGCTAGTGTTCATCCTCTAATGCATAAGTATGTAAATTATGAAAACTTAAAATTTTAAATGGATTAATATGTATGGGTCAACCTATTTATTTAATTTAACCATTTTTCAAGAGACATTTCAAAATGTGTGGTATAAATATAAGTTAAAGTCCACTCATTAACATCTAATAAGCACCTCTCAAGTTTATACTACACTACTAAAAACCAATTTCAAAACTAAGCTAGTTTTCCTTATTCATTCATATTTTAAAATTATTTATATAAAAAATCTTATTATAAATTTGAAGCATCAAAGGAAAAACCCATGAGTCTTATTTTATAAGTTACAATCTACATGACAACATACACTCACATAAAGAATATTACAATATTTTTCACATATAAGTCTGCATAAGGGAAGAACTACATCATCTTGAGGACTTATTTAGATTATATGTCTATGTAGGTAGTGATCACTAAAATAAGGGTCTTTGAATTCATTATAATTCACTTGAGTCCAGCAACCCCCTTTTTTCATAAGGTGGCATGCCCTAACTATAGGATCTAGGGTTTGATCAAAATATTGATATAAAGAACTTATGCACATAATCTAAATAGATAATGTGAAATTAAATAGTAAACCCTAAAAACCATAGGTGGGAGTTTTAGATAAGATTTCATAAGGTGACACAAGTGTCTAGACTAACATAAAGTAAATATCTAATTTTTTATGGGATCCATATCTTCAGATAGTCAACTCTTATACCTAAAATATTCATATCTTCCTATGCATGATTTTATAATCCACGTATTATTCCCTTATTATTATTATTATTATAATTATTATTATTATTATTATTATTATTAATTATTATTATTATTATTATCATAATAACTAATTTTTTACTTTCCATATTTAGCATAGGATTAGATTCAATATGTCTCATCAAAATATAATTATAATATAAAATCATTTAATTGGACTATTTTATATAGTAGCTTACTCCTTATTTGTCTAGCCTACTCTCTTCTTATTAATCCTTAATTACAATAAAGTATAAACATTTGATGAACCCAACCTCTGAGTCTTCCTTTAAAAAATCCATCTTGCCCTAGGTTTTTTTTATTTTTAAATTGTTAAATTTATTAAAAATAGGGTTTATTTCAAGTTCAAAGGAATTAATTATGTTAAAAAATGAATATGTCTAATAATTATCCCCTTGCACAATAGATGAAATAGTTATCATTTTCCATCTTCCATACATTTCTAAATTAATCAATCATTTAATAAGATGGAGTGAACAAATTATTACAAATAAATAAGTGATTTAACATAAGATAAAATTATAATCTCTTTATAATTTTTATTTTAGTACCATTAAGCCCTTGTCTAGTTTTACTAGGCACCAAAGTACATGTTATAAATCTTTTGTCTAACCTATATCATATTCAAGTGACATATATCATCCCTCTGGAATTATTCACCCATAAATTGTACTAGATTTCAAGGTCTGCATTATTAATACATGTAAAGGAAATAATTCCCAACATGGTCAACTACCTACTATTATGCATTAGGGTCCTTCTAATCCTAAAATGGTGATAAAATCTAAAGGGTATGATATTATTGAATAACTAAGTAATACCCATGATAAGATATCAATCCTTGAGTTTCTAAAATAGTCAACTATCTATAAGGGTATCTTATATGAATCCTTACATGAAACTTAAGTACCAATTAATAGAGCCAAATTATTTTGACGATATTAAGCAATATTCAAAAATTAATGAAATTTTCATAACTTTTGACCCCACATATTTACCCTTGAAGGATATTATTGATAAATATTTACTTTTATTCATACAATTAAACATTAATAATAAGGGAATCAAAAGATCACTAATTTAGAATGGATCTAGTTTAAAAATTTATAGTATAAAATTATTAAAGACAATGAGTATTGTTAATGATCTCCTTCAAAATTTAGACATGCATACCAAAGGATTTGATAATTCATGCAGTCCACCAATTTCAAAAATCACATTATGTGTGGTATTGTGTCCCAAAATAGTACAAGCTACATTCTAGGTAATGTCTCAATCATTACATTATAACTTACTTTTGAGTAGACTTGGATACGTATTATGGATGTTGTACCATCTACATTATATTGATTTTTAAAATTAACTAATTATTTACAACTATAGATAATTCTAAAAAAAATATTGAACCTTTAAATTTAAAAAAAGATACATTCTAACACATAAAGGGTTCCTCAAATGATACCACCTAAGAATTATATTCCAATTTAGAATATATAAACTTATGAGATGGGTGAATCAAGTAAGATAAACCATATCTCTGAAGATATTTATAAAGCACTAACATCATAAGTACACATGGATAAACATAATGACAAGGATATAGAGAAACCTTCATTTCAAAGTGAACCAATGATACAACAATGATAATAAAATCAAATACTTGATATTAATTTATTGGTAAATTTAGACCAGCAAGATGTCAATGTTTCATATTACTATGATAGTGATAATGATCTTCCTCATGATATAATAAATTAATAATTACAAAAATTTAGTATTGATCCACTTTATCATTATCCATTATCAATGTGAACACACATGCCCTCGTACATACAAGTTAAATCCATTTCCAGAGGATTTATAACTAAACCCAGATAATGCCAAGAAAAAATAGAAAATGAACACATGAATGCTTGTTATGAAATTCATCCCTTTTGGATAAAATATTTAATTCAAACTTACAAGGTAAAAATAAAATACATCAGTTAAATACTATGGAATCCCCTCATAGGTCTCCATAATAAATTTACAGATCACCTTAGCATAATAAAATATACATGCAATAATTTCTATGTTACTTGAGCATAATATTATAAATTTACCACCTAATAGGAATAGGTCACAAAGTAGATTTTCATGTATAGTAGGATCAAAATATTATAATTATCATAGAATCATAAACCATGATATAGATTACTATGGGGTATTATAAAATTACATACAAAATGAAGGGCATATATATATTATTCAAGAAAAGTAATACAGATTCTTGATCTAGAAATATGAAAAATATAAA